>JALIZH010027075.1:0-53395 GCA_030522465.1 Rhipicephalus appendiculatus
CCCGGCGGTATTGAGTTGAATAAACTTTATTTTGCCCAACGGTTGTGCCCGGGGCTAGGCAGTATTAAAACATTTCAATTCGGCCTTCTCGGGCGCGTGCCCCACACTGTGCGGAGGAGTCTTGTGACACCTATCACATGGTGTGGGCATGCCCCTCCAATCCTACCTACCCACCCCACCCCCCACCCCACCCGGGAGGACTGGGACGCTGTCCTGCTCGGCAGCTCCGACCTCCAAGCCCAACAGGCATTGGTGGCTAGAGCTCGGGCCGCCGCGGCAGCTACAGGGATACCGGACTAGGGATCCCTCCTAGTGTTTGGGAAGGGCGGGCCCATCCGGCTCGCCCCGTCCACACCTCTCTCTGTATATAGCTTAATAAATGTTTTCCACCACCAGCACCACCACTCTGCTGGGCAGCGAAGGACTTCACTTTGTCCCAGCATATCAGCGCTACTTTAGCCGAAATTCTTCGTGCTTCCTTTACAAAGGTGAATACTTCCTCCTCTTCTTCTTATTCCTTAGGGTAGAACGCTCGCTCCAGTCTCTTCTGTAGCCATAGCGGCGCATGTCTCCACGTAGCCAAATACGTAACCAGCGAATCCAGCTCAAAGCTGAAGGGAGCCTACTGTTCGTCACGTGGTATGAAGCGCCGTTATCAGCGTAAAAGTGACCTCCGCGATGGGCGCCGGTGACACGCCGCTAAGGAAACTTATCGCGAAACTTATTCTACAGAAAGTACGGTTTTACTTGTGATCAGTATAACGTGGGAGGCATTGGACAGTATCACAAAATATGTCCTCTGCACTATATTTCCTTAAACTGAAATGAGTTAGCGTTGGGCCCAATGGCGCTTCGGTGGGTTATTTTAAAAAAAAGTTCGTGCAACTGAATAGTTTAACTGACGTTCGACCAAGTGGTATTTTACTGTACTTTTGAAATCGGCGTACAGAGTTTAGTCATTGTGGTAATCAGTATCGAATACTATCGATATATGACAATACTCAAGTGCCACGAAAATTTCATTGTTTTAACCGATAATTTTATAAACGGATTGCACGAAAAAAAGCGAAATAGGAGCATGGCAGGCTGTTGTGAGAAAACTATATTTTACATGAGATATGCCAACAGATATCAGTGATAACGACGACAAAGCAGCCGATATTTCGGACATGCTTGAAAATTTTGACGCTTTCACGTGGCGGCCACAAGCCACATAGAGCCAATGTATGATAACGTCTGAAGTTTCGGACGCCCAAACTCTTACAAATCGAATTTTTTTAGGAGCAAAGCACCTTAGGCTTGCACGATGTCCGTCGTCGTCGTGGGTCCCCAGCGGAACAGCTGCGGCGCCGCTCCGAAACCCTCTCAGCAAGCGTATTCCATCAAGGTCATGACGTCGTGCGCAAAACCGTTCGTAGAGCGCACGCAGCGCTCACATCGACCGCGCACAGGTGTTGCGCTGTGGCGGCGCCGCTCTGAAACCCCTCTCTGAGCAAGCGCACGACGTCATGCGCAGAACCGTTCGCTGAGCGCACGCAGCGCGCATACTGACCGCGCGCAGGTGTTGCGCCGGCGCCGCGCCGCTCGTACCTAGAGCGCAAATACAAGCCGTGTACAGCGCGCTGCATTGCTCGCAAGCCGCTCGTACTTAGACCGCGCAGCGCTAGCGCATCGATCAATGGCGCTACACTCAGTAAAATAAAATGACGTAGACTGGCTTCCAAGGAGCTTCGCTCCATCATCAGCATTCACTTCGTGGATGCGCAGTAATTTTTACTCATACAGCATGTCCGAAGTTGTATTAACAGAAGCCACCACCACTCTCGTGCCATAGCGGATGTCAAAAGTCAGCTTTGCCGCAGTGCCACAGCGATATGCGGTATAGCCTACCGCAAATCCGAAGGGGTTGTGGGGTTGTGGGTTGTGGTGGGGGGTTCCGAAGCTTGGGGTTGTGGGTGGGGGGTTCAGAAGCTTGAATTTATCATGTCCTTCTTTCTTTTCAAGGATTTCGCGTTCCATTACCTTTCGGCACGAACACTCAACCGCCAGAATTCATTGTTATAACCGATAATGCAGCATGCGGGCATTGCTGTAAGCGGGTTATTTCACCCTTCAAAAGATACAAACGCTGACGGTGCAGCAGCTTCTTAGTGTTATAACCGATATATTGTTAAAACCGGTATCGTTATAAGTGAGTTCGACTGTATATGTTTTTCCAAACCTGACGTCGAATTCCCTACAGCAATGAAATGGCCACATATGGGATACGGGAAAGGTGTTATTTCAAATGGCGGTGTTAGGTGCCATTTTGTTCAAACTCACCACCTGCCCCCCCCCCCCCCCGCTCTCACGATCTTGAGCGTTGCGGCCCGTCTGGGGCTAAATTTCGTGACTTCGGCCCGCTAGCTGATGTGAGTTCGAGACCCCTGCCGTAGTGGAAGGGACTGTGCAAGTGACCAGTGGCGTCAATCATGGGGGGGTCCTGACCACCCTTGTGTTTAGGCTGTGGGCGACCACTTGCAAGTGTCCCCCCCTTGAGATTTAGCTTTCAAACTTCATCGTATTTGAATTTCTTGCACCATCTTATTCTATTCATGATTTACGTTGAAATGAACAGTTACCAACTATGCCAAATTGCCATCCTATTTAGGTTCTGTCTGAAATGCTACGGGTAACTTCTGATCTGCCGCAAGTGTTTATTACTCTGGCCATTCAAATTCAAAGAAAAGAAAAAAATCCCTGATCATGTACCGTTATTTTTATTGACGATTAGTTGGTAGCGATCCACAAAGAAGTGTAAGTGCAATGGCTTGACCATGATTTGTTATATTAGGAAAATCTCAGGTGAACATAAAAATGCTTTACGACAAAGATTCCAGGGGTGAATCATGGGAAGCTATTGCTAACAGGTCTACACGATAGGAATGGAGTTGAAGTTTAAGAAAAACTGTACCTTTAGTGTTTATCACAAATAAGTGCTAGTATATTGATTTCATGGTTTAAGCCGAATGACATAGCTAGAAATACGCCAACGCCTACCTAGGATCGAGTGGCGCTCGGAAACCAACTTTGCCATGAAATACACCACTCGCTGCTCATGTTCGTTTCTTTTTGTTATTTTATTTGAAAGCATAATTTTTACTTTTACGCAAGTAAAAACTTTATGCAAGTAATGGCCACCATTGCAAGTAGTGTGTCCCCCCTTGTGATGTTTCTGGATTTGCGCTGCTGCAAGTGACTACGACAAGACGGTAAAATTTACAAGAGGCGGGGTTCGGCTGCAGCTGTCTGGAATCGGGCTAGTTAGTAGCGCTTCATAAAACTTAGTTGCCCGAAAATAACGACGAATGAGGCACAGCAAGAGCGGACATACACGAGCGCTGGCTTTCTTTTAAAGAGCCACTTTACTCGCATGATGCATACACAACCTGTCACTGTAGTTACATCACCGGCAATAACCAAGAGAAAGGAAGAGATCACGTGTAGCATTCCAGTAACAGCTTATCTTCTGGACAGCGCGATACCAAGATTTAGGGAGCACCCAAGGACTATCACCCCTTGCAATCATAGCAGCTTCAATTCCTCGATCGCTGGCGAACGCGTATGTGTCAAAAAGGAAGCAGTTTCAAACGCTCCTGTTACAAAAGCAGCTTGTGCAATGTGCCGGAATGCATCCTAGCGATCGCCTATCGAGTCATGCCCCTTTTACCCAGCTATAAATTGTCGCATAACACAGGGACGACATCTGCGATTGACTTCTTACCGCTCCTCAGAATAGACAACATGAATCGGAAATAATTGGTTTCTTTCTCAAGAACTATGTACTTCATCCTTCACATTGCTGCAAATAAATGTGGCGCAGACTGCAGCTTTATTTTCACCTTTGAACCCGCCCGCTTATTCGGAGGGGAACCTATGCAAGAGCCGAACAATGCGATGCGCGTCAAACCATATGAGCTAAAGAAGCGTTAAGTCCATGCGCCTTGAAATGGGCAACGCGAAAACGAGTACACAATATAGAAGGAGTACATACCACATACATTCATTTTCGTGTCACCATTTCAAGATCCATAATCAATCCCACCTTGCCCACATGTGAATTTTTCTGCGATGAGTCTAAAAATGATGCAACTGCTTTGACCGGAAGACAATATCAGTTCATATAATTAAGAAATTGCATTTAACTTTTTTCATAATGATGAACGGTTTGAACAGAAGTATGTACCTTTCTTTGTGTACTTATTTTCCTTAATATTTTGCCGTCGATCAACCTACAGGCACAGCAAGTTCAATTTGGCAAGTGCTTCAATTCACACGTCTGTTCTCCAGCTCGTATGACCAAGCCCGTTCTTGCAATAACCTGGGAACAACACAAATAGTTGAGTGCACAGCATCAAACTAACCTTGTATGCCAGCGATACGGCACAATTAGAGATTGTTGCCCGACCCCTTAATTTCTCACCATAATTATCGTGAGAGTTCTAGTCAAGAAAGGATCACAAAGAGGTAGGTAGTGCCTAATACTGTCGCAATGATCGTTTTGCACAAGCAGAAAACTACTGCCACAGACGTCAGTAACGAACGTGAGGAAGCTCAAATTCGACTTACCCTTCACAACCCCCCCCCCCCCCCAACTACAAACTGCTAACCTTGGGCGGCGCGAATTACAGGCGACATTCTGTTGTGACTGTATACACTGCCGGAATGTATCGCGTTGAAATATAAAGCAGGCATAATAAGGAATCAGTAAAGCATATTCGAACTGCGAATTTTAGATCTACTGAAATCTTCCATTCGGCGGGTTGGGAGCAAGGGGTGAGCCGAGACGACGTGGCACTTATCCCGCTGTAAGAATGAGAAGCTGCGCATCTGGTCACTGCGCTATTAGCTGTGTGTGCTTTTTGGTTCAGCTGTGCATCACAACACATGACAGTAGTACTTGCCGCACACCTTCCTTGTGACTCGGTATTCTACAAGCGGTAATACGTTTACGAATAACCTAAATCTATTTTACTTATTCATCGCAATACACAGGGATACCCGTTCAACCCGTGCCTGACCGAAGATCAGTACAAAGAAATGGAGAAGAAGGATCAGCTCGACGCTCACCTCTCTCCGCGGAGAGCTCAAGGGCACCTACTACCCCCCTGACGGGAATGAGCAAGAAGGTGCAGCAGCAGCTCATCGACGACCACTTCCTGTTCAAGGAAGGTGACCGCTTCCTGCAGGCCGCCAACGCCTGTCGCTTCTGGCCCATCGGCCGAGGTATTTACCACAACGATGCCAAGACCTTTCCTCGTGTGGGTGAACGAGGAGGACCACTTGCGCATCATCTCCATGCAGAAGGGAGGGGACCTAAAGGAGGTAAGGGTCACCCTCCACATCGTGGATGTGCGCTATGCACGAAAGCTATGGCTGTTCATGTAACCGTAAGCGGAACAGGCTGCCAGTGAACGTCTGAGTAACAAAAAATCTGGAGGCAAGCCCTAATCCTTGACTTAGCTCAGAGGTAGTGATCCCGGGGTACGTCGGCGTTTGTATGCCCTGGTCTATTCCTTGAGCTCATTTTGTGTTTCTTCACACTGTCAAAAGGGACCTCAGCGGCCGCGTAGAAAGAACTAGGTGGTTGCGATCTCCGCCGCCAGGTGTCACAACGATCCTAGCTGCTCACCGGAACAGCGTTTCATGTTTAGGTAATATTCATTAATCATCCCGACAGCTAACTGGCTCTTATCTTAAGTAATGTTAGGTTTGGATATCATATGTATCCAATATAACTCTCAACCTTAACTAGAACTGTCGATCTCGTACCAGTTTTTCTATTGCGATTTCAGAATGCAGTAAATGTGGAGGTGTACATTTAATTATGCCCCCCTACTAGGCAATGGGTACGGGTCTAACCAATGTTGTGTAAAAAAAGTTATATAGGCAGTCTCGACGGGTTTTTGCCGTCGCCGTCGGCGTCATGTCGCACATAAAGTCCGAATTGATAAGATCCCCTTGCGCATCGTACGTCCTACCCGTGGGTAATAGGGCGCGAGTGGGGGGCGACGAACACGGCTGAAGCGGAGATCAAACGAGCCGGCCCATCTCCGTCGCTCTGAGGCGCATGCGATCAGGTCCCCCCCGCCTGTAAGACCGGCCGTCGAATGCTCAAGCAGACAGGAAACGCCCCGCCCGTCTTTAACGAGCGTGAAAAGACACGAGGGGGGGGGGGTCACTCGAATAGCAACTGTAACCTTTCTAGGTGCTGCGCTCTCAACGCGAAGAGACGGTCCGAAAAATGTGAATTCCGTTCTGTTCCAGAGGTATTCCGTTCTGTTGCATGTAAAGTAACGGCATTGTTAACTACATAAATGCGGAAGTGTTTAATGTGATAGCGCTTGCGCGTAACCTGTGCAGAGATTCTATACAAAATCTGAAACACCTTAAAACACTATAGTTCTTTCTATGTATCAGTTGTAACTCCCTGATGGCATACTTACGCAGAAAGATACACATGCAAAAAAAGGACGCAAAAGTTTCTTTGGAATTCCATTGAATTTTCTGACCCCAGAACATTTTCTTCGTATACGCGGAAGGTATTGCTACCAATAACACATCTTATCACTCGCATCCTTCCAGGTGTATGGTCGTCTGGTGACAGCGGTGAAGGAGATTGAGAAGAAGTTGCCCTTCGCTCGCGATGACCGCTTCGGCTACCTGACCTTCTGCCCCACCAATCTGGGTACCACTATTCGTGCGAGTGTGCACATCAAAGTTGCCCAAGCTTGCCGCCAATAAACAGAAGCTGGAGAAAATTGCTGCCAAGTACAACCTACAAGTGCGAGGTACGTGGAAGGGTCTCACTTTGGCGACGTGCGAAAAGGCACATTTGCCATTGGCCGAGTTAGTTTGGCTTCATTGGTATCCCCCCACCAGAGCGCTCTCAGAACAAGTAAGATGGTCAAAGAAACAGCGTAAATGCCAGTTTTCATTAGCCAAGTCAGAGCTGTGTCCCACCAAAATGCACGCTCAGACAAAGAGTACGTAGAAACGTCACGAAACCTTTTATCTCTGGTGTGCCTGGCCGACAAAGACGAAGGCCTCAATCTTTCAACTAACAGTGTGAAAAATCGTTAGCGCGATTTTTCTATAATAAAAGTGTAATCTGGCAAGAAAACTTGGCATGCTTCAGGTTCTTTTCACTCTTCATTGATACTAATCCCCACCATGCTTGGAAATAGGCGCGATGAAGTTATCCTAACATGCTTTATACGCGTCATAATTACATCAATCTATGAGAACATAAAAGGCACTTAATTATAACTGACATATTTCACAGCGAAATATATGGAATCGTGAATGACCCGCCAATCAAGCAGACAAAGGCGTGAGAAATCGAACGTACTCAGACGCAATTGCTCTACACTACCCTTCTGCGGACTTTTTTTTTTTTCGCATCCGTCCTGGTATCCGCCCTTACTAAAGTTTTGTCTCGCATTTGTGATATATAGGTAGCACATTAGAAGACATCCAGATTTTGCTACTATTGCACGCGAGTTCGTTCACGTACCTGTGGTCATTACATGACTGTTCAACGATCGATGCATGAGCAAAAAAGGGTAAAGAAGAGCGCCAGATCTGCTTAAAATTTATACAGCGAATACTGCAATGCGGCCCATTTACTAAAACTGTCATTGTTTCTTCAGAATTAGCGAATGCTTACTCCTGATTATTGGCGTTTTGCGATCGCACAAACGATGTCGTCTCGTTTCTGCAGTGCGCATTAGGTGACTGCCCACTATACTTGCCGGTATGCAACACTATACA
This sequence comes from Rhipicephalus appendiculatus, assembly GCA_030522465.1. Taxonomy (NCBI): domain Eukaryota; kingdom Metazoa; phylum Arthropoda; class Arachnida; order Ixodida; family Ixodidae; genus Rhipicephalus; species Rhipicephalus appendiculatus. The sequence goes on from JALIZH010027075.1 coordinate 7,813, forward strand.
GGGATTGTAGGTGCATTTGCATATGACAGGTTGTGGGTCGCATTTCTAGCGTGTCACATTCACGTAAACCGCGGTAATTACTAAGAATCCAACTACTATTGATAAGGCAGGAAATTTTATTGCAGACGAGGCATTTTGTCCCACACGGTGCCCCTAAATTGCAATGTGACATACGGAGGATGAGAAACGACGGCAACCACTTACAATCATCCAACCACCAGCAAATATACCGCCATAAATTTTAGTGTGTTCAGGCAGTGAAGGCAAGCGCATCATATCGTGCAGTTATAATCCTCACCCAATAAACAAAGCGAGACACCGCTCTCGGATGCATGAAAACGTTCCTATCAATGACACATGTAGGGCTGTCAGGAATAGGAAGATGGAAGCTTTACGATGAAAAAATCCGTAGACAGGTGTTGTGTCCTGGAGCCGACGTTTCGACAAGTGGACTTGTCTTCCTCAAGGCTGGAACTGATGGATGGAACTGGATGCTTCCAGCCATGAGGAATACAAGTCCATTTGTCGAAACGTCGGCTCGAGAACACAACTCCTGTTTATGGTTTTTCCATGGTAATGTTGTGTAGTTCATATGTCTTCAGGTATAGTCCTCGCGCTATGTTTTAGTTTGCATGGACAACGAGCACAGATTTGTATTTTGAGTTTTTTTTTTCAATAAGTCTATACGCTATGTGTGAAAATACGACCGCAGGTGGCTTTGAAACCGAGTGCTCACTTGCTCGAAGTGCGAAGCACGGCAGCATAGATCCTCAGTGATAATCTAGCAGAGAAACAAAGACCTCCTCAGTAATCGCGGACACCTTTTGCGCCATTTGTATTAGTAGACTGTGTGGTAGACCTTAGATTTCCATCCATTTTGTATGAATCCATTCCCTGCTCATCCATCCCTACAATGACTGGATGGATGGAGGCACCGAAAAGGGACGGACGGGCGGACAGACAGACAGACAGACAGCAGATAGATAGATAGATAGATAGATAGATAGATAGATAGATAGATAGATAGATAGATAGATAGATAGATAGATAGATAGATAGATAGATAGATAGATAGATAGATAAGACGGAAGGATGAATGTCTCAATGAGCATTGTTAAACAGAATATTATTTAGAACTAACAGACAATGATGCCAAGGAAAGTATAGGGGGATGTTTTAGAAGTAATTGTAATGTAAATGTGAAGAATGAAACGTGGACGAAAAGATAACTTGCCACCGGCAGCGACCGAACCAGCGACCTTCGAATAACACGTCCGATGCTCTACGACTGAGCCACGGTGGCGGCCATCCCCTATGTTGCAAAATAGTGCAGAACGGAGAAACTTGGAGCGTGACAGACTCTATCGAGGAAGAAGAAAGCGAGGTGGCATCGAGCGAACGAAGGCCACGCGCACGTGGGCGGTACTGCAGTTCGCCTCTAGTATTGGCAATAAACGGATGTCTTTCCTTCACGTCTGGGCAACCAGTCATTTCGCTGCATTTATTGGTGCCGCGAAACCCGGCGCTGCCCATCGAGAGACTTCCTTTCACGTCACGGCCATGGCGAACTCTGACCACCTTCGGAAGAAGCGCGGCTGAATCTGATCTGGTGTCACCCGAGCCCTTGCACTCCTTAACAAACCAGCTGCAGCAACCGAATCCCGATGCCTCTCAGATTAACGACCGTATGGATTACCTCACGGAAAAGGAGGCAGCACTATCGATGGCTCGACGACGTCATTCTTGCGGCCACGGACGAAGAAAACCTCGACCAGGAAGTAGGAACAGCGCACGAATACAACGAAAAGATTCTCTACGCCGTGTCACGCGCCAAAGTTCTGGCTACAAGAACGAGAGAAATCAAACAGAATGGAGGCTCGAGCGAGTGAACCCGGGTTCAAGCAACCGCGAGTTTCGGAACTCCAGCGACATAGCAGATCAGGTGAGCGAGCACCGTCAGCGCTCAGTTGAACTGCCGAAGCTCCAGATACCAACTTTCGATGGTAGTCTGCGTGGATGGCTGTCTTTATGGGACCATTTCGACGCCACAATCCACAAAAACACTCAGCTGCCACGCATTGAAAAGTTCAAGTACCTCCTCACCTACTTAACCGGCAGCGCGAAGCGGGCTTATCGAAGGCATCCACTTAGCCGAACCAAAACTACGACCTTGCGATCAAGACGCTCACTGATCGCTTCGGACGCCGGGATCTTCTCGTGAACGAGCATGTGGATGATATTCTCGCGCTAAGCCCAGTGAAAAGCTAATCAGAGGTCCCGAAGCTACGTCTGCTTCACGACAACGTTCAGTTTCACGTCAGCTCTTAGAAGGCCTTGGAGTTTCCCCAGACCAGTACACCGTGATGTTAAACCATGTCCTGAATGCGATGTCTGCCAGAGGATCTCGCCATCATGTCCAGGCAGAAGACCAAGGAAACGCACAGCGCATCCAGCATCGCCGAAACTTCTGAAGGACAGAACGCGGCTAGCCAAGGAGATATTAACGTTTCTCCGCATCCAAGTGTAAATCCGGGAGGAGGCCCGGCTGCAGTCGCGTCGTGTACTGCAAGATGAACAAAGGACCCACATGTCTGAAGAAATGTATGCCGTGGAACACATACCATCAGCGTCAGCCCTAACCGGATCTACCTTGGCCTGTTAGATCACCGTGCCCATTATGCCAAAGCAACGATCATGCTATCACTGTCTGCAACGCCGACCTTTCGGCTGAGGAGAAGCGGGCAAGGCTGCAGTACGCCAATTGCTGCTTCCGCTGTGGAACGCGCAATCATATCGCCAGATTGTGCAGAAAATCCATCAACCTCAGGTGTGGTACCTGCCAGCGACGCCACCTGATGATTCTTTTCGAGTTATCCAGGCCAGGCGAACATCCACAGCCAACCACTTGAGTCCCCCCGCGGCTCATGACCCCCCGCCACCTATCATGCGAACCGTCACGACCGCCCAGAGTAGTCACGTCGAACCTACTCCTGTATTAGATGCGAATCATATTATGCTCGGGGCTATGTCCGTCCCGCGTCCCTCCCGCGTCCCGCGTCCGGCCACTTTCATGTAGTAGGGAAGCACCCATTATGCAAACCAGAACACTGTAGTAATATGAAGGACCGTCAACCACTACCACAGTCATCAGAGTCATGGCCGAGAGCACAGAGAGGCTGCTTAGCAATGGCTAGGAAGGTGGTGTCTGTCGCCCAGGTTGACCCCATTCCTTGATCTTGCATGCATGTGTTTGGAGAGGGCTTAGTCCGTCCCTTGTTCCCGCGTCCCACACCACCACAGCGTATGCGCGTCCCCTCCCCCCTCTCTCGCTCCTCTCCTACGCTCACTCTAAGGAGCGGCCCCCCGCGTCCCACACCCCTCACACCGCATGCGCATCCCCTCCCCCCTATCCTCTCCTACGCTCAACCCCCTTTCTCTACTCTAGGAATCATATACTCTACGGAGCGGCGCCCGCGTCCCACATCCCCACAGCGTATGCGCGTCCTCTCCCCCCTCTGTCCTTTAGGAACCCTCTACTCTACGGAGCGGCTCCCGCGTCCCACATCCCCACAGCACATGCACGTCCCCTCCCCCTCTCTCTCCTCTCCTACGGTCGCCCCCCCCCCCCGTCCTCTCCTCTAGGAATCCTCAACGGAGCGGCGCGCACGACAGGTGGTGTGACAGCTGCATAGTCCGGTGGGGGGCTCCACGGTAGTTCCGCGGTATGAAAATGACGGAGCGCGCGCACCTCTTTCTCTCTCCTGTGCAGCGCCGCGATGAGCGCCCGGACCGCTGCCGTGAAACGAGAGCGGCGACGTTCCTCCCGCTCAAGGCTAATTATCTCCCCGCTGCTTCGCATCCACACATGGTTCCCTTTATCAGGAGATGGGGAAGTTTTTTATTGCAGACAGGGCCGAATTTGGGCAGAATCCCGGAGACCGACGACTCCTTGTGCGAATACTGTTGGACAGCGGCAGTCAGCGCACATACATTCGTGCAGACGTGGCAAAGATTCTTCAATGCCCCGTCGTGGGAAATGAAGAGCTCTCTCTCGTCACGTTCGGAGGGTCTAAGTCGCGAAGACAAATGTGAACCGAGCGTGTCCAATGCGAGACTGCGCAGCCAGTTCGACGACGCAGCAATAACCTTGGAAGCGCTAACGATTCCTGAAATATGCGCTGTAACAAGCCCACCGCTCAACCCCAAAATTTTGCACCTGCTTGACGAACGGTGGTACAACGTAGCAGACAGCTTTCAACCAAACGCATGGCAACCAGCAGAGATTAGTGTCCTCATCGAATATGATGCTTATTGGCAAGTTGCCTCTGGGAAAATCGATCGCATCGGCAGATGTATCACAGCGATCGGACACTGCCTTTGGATGGATGGTGCAAGGCCCTATTAAGTCCGACATTCGCTCCCCGTCTAGTGCGCTGTTCGTCTCAAGTCACGGTTCAGCAATGGACAGCGACGCATCCTCATAGTCACTTCTTGACGCCGTCAGAATGGAAGAGACGCATTGAGGAACCTTGGACAAGCACCACCTATCTGCATTGGAACAAGGCATATCCAAGGCAATTAAGCGCCATCAAGGCGGCAGGAACTTGGAACAGTCTGAGACGCCAGGCAAGCAAGTCGACTCTCGTCGTGACCACGCGCGTCGTCGTCATCAGCGGCAGTATGGTGGTGATGCCGGACTTGCAGAACTTGTCCCAGATCGGCCGTTTTTTGGTCGACTATCACGACCAGGATCGCGTACCTCGAGATTATTCACGCCGAGCACTTCGCCCTCAAGTGCACCAAGAACACCCTGCGCCCCATAACCGACGGTCCCAACGACGGCAAGGGGTGCGACAGCCGCAAATCAATGACCGCAGTGCGCAGGCGCTGGCGGAAGCAAAGCGTGCGGTGTGCAGGAAAGCGCGTGCTGTCCGTCGAGGGCAAAAGCCCGCTCAAGAGCAGTTCGACCTCACAGCGCACAAGGGACGCAATGAACGTAACAGTTCTTTCGACTACAGCGTCTACGAAATGGAGGACAACCTGGGCAGTCAATGACCTGGACTACGTGCCTTACTCTGAGCTTCTGCTAATCGACGGAAGAGGACACGTCTGTGGTTTCGCTGGAGGAATCACATCAGGCCCCTAAGGTTCTAGTCTCTACACAGAGACTGGAAGAAATGTGCAGGGAAACTTTGCAAGAAGCATTCCCGAAGGCTACGGAAAGTATGGTCAGCCAACGAAAGAGAAAACCCTTGGATGAACTGGAATCTCTGAACGAAATACTCGGCTCAGTTGATCAACCGTTCCACACCTTGCCCAAGGTGACAGACCCGTGGAACGGCCAAGTGCTTCCCAACATGAACTGCGAGCTTCGCAGCTGCACGAACGTCGTACACGTTTACGAGAAGAATGCGAACACGGTTGCTGAGAAGGCCATGGACTACTCATGCGTCAGCTTCCCGCAGGTAATCAACGGACCGCTTAAATCGTCCTCCTACCGCCCAGCTCAGTTGGGAGAGCATTAGACTACGAACACGTCTCAAGAGCTTGCCTGACGAGCTCCAGCATTTGATCCCGCCCCACTTCTTACTGGGAAGTCGACACATCTCGCTGCCACACCGCACTTCCGTCTTGGGGCTCCCGAATGCACTTGTGTTGCAACGCAAGGCTCGTCATCGCCAGCATAGTGCAATTGAACCGCGGAAGAGACGCCAGCGAGCCCACCTATCCCTGATGCGGCCAAGTCACCACCGTTCAAGCGGCACCCTCGACGCGTGCGATTCATCTTGGCCGCCCTCGGAGGATGTTGCAAAATAGTGCGGAACGGAGCAACTTGGAGCGTGACAGACTCTATCGAAGAAGAAGAAACCGAGGTGGCATCGAGCTAACGAAGGCACGCGCACGTGGGCGGTACAGCAGTTCGCCTCTAGTATTGGCAATAAACGGACGTCTTTCCTTCACGTCTGGGCAACCAGTCATTTCGCAACACCCTCGTCAACTTTATAGGGTATATATGTGCATTTAAACGGGGGAGCGTCAGTCAGCGCCGCCTGTTGGCATTACACTTATTTCCTAAATTTACACTTCTTTCCGAAATGAGCATCGATGTGAGGCGATGTCTAGCCTTTTCATAAGTCTTTATCTTGACTTGACATCACGCACGCCAATGGGGCCCGAATCCGGAAAAAAATTATCCTTAAGTGCGTTTTAAAATTAGTCCGCCCGCTGCACTGATAATATGTTCCACATCCTGATTGGCTGAAACCATAGGCGAGCGCCCGAGAAGGGCAGGGCCGCACCTAATCACCTGGGATAGGAGGAGGAGGGGGGGGGGGGTCATATCTGCTCCAGTAGTTTTTTTAAAGACGATAGTCTTTCTTGGGATACTTGAACGCAGAAATTTTGTCTGTCTCTCTGTATGTCTGTCTGACACACGATTCAGCCACCCGGCCAAAGTTTAACCACTTGCTGAACGCCCAGCCATCTTGAACTGGTGTCTGCGTTCATACTTGTGAACATTGTCGATCAAAAAGCAAATATTACGCATATCTGAGGCGCAACATCAATACGTAAGTATCAGGTGGTGTGTTCCTCTGCTAGAAAATACATAGATACGTAATTCTAAAGACCCTAGTGTTTCTTTGGCTGCGCTGAAAATGTGACGCTATGCACGGAACTGCGACGCTATGCACGAAAAAGCCCTCTGCCGACGATATGCAGCTGTCGGTGGCAGTGGCCCTGGGTTCTGCACAAGGTCATGTTTCCCGACGCCACTGCCAGATGGCGTCCATATCTCTCGCAGCGCCTCCTCTATTTTATCAATGCCAGAGAGATGCGGCCGATTCAACGTAGAGGAGGCGCTGTCTGAGGCAAGGCAAAACATAGTAGCATGGCCAGGAGAAGACTATCGTCTTTCGACGACATTTGCAGCGAAGCACGCAGATACGCGGCCACTTATTTTTACCATAATGGCAGTTCCAAGACCCTGATGTAGCATCCCAAGCACTGTTTAGTTACCCATATAATAATGATGATAATAAATAATAATAATAACACAGTAGAAGCTTGTTAACTGGAACTCCATTAATGCGAACTCACAGTTAATTCAAAGTGATGCTGGTCCCAGCCCAGCCTTGTGTATTTCTTTGGGGGGGGAACCTCCCGATAATTCGAACGCGTGGGTATTCACAATGGCTCATTCGAATTTGGAGACCCTGGTTTTCATCGCTCCTCGCAGATGTCAGCCCAGAGTGATCACAATGTGTAGCAAAATCAAGTCATAGCAAGTTTACTAGCGATGCGACACAATTAAACAGCAGCATTTGTCGGTACACGGCAATCCGGGCGCTGCGCTAGAGCTCTTGGGCAAGTTGCACACAATGCTCGTGGAGTCGCGTCAAAAGAAACGCAAGCAAATGCAAATTACTGATTAATTTTAAATTTGACACTGCCATGTAAATAAACGTGTTTAAGAGCATAAATAGCGTCCTATATTTCACATTTAGGCTCACTGCTCACATGAATGCATGCCGATGCTATCTGCTGGTGTATCACTGACTGAGCAATCGCTATTAGAGCTCCATGCACTTAATTTACGAAATCACCTGCCGCAAACGTATAATGGCGCCTAGTTCACGATAACGAGTCCAAAGATGGCTTCTTTGAGTTCTGTCCACTCAGTGCGGTACGATGTCTGTTCATTCTAGCACTCACCCGCTAATTCAAACCCGCTCGGACAATTTTATGGTCCTCTTCGAGTTCGAATTAACGAGCTTTCAGTGTAATATCTGGGGTTTTACATCCCAAAACCACGATATGATGGACGCCGTGGTGGAGGGATCCAGGAATTTAGGCCATCTGGTTCGTGTCCATAAACGTGCACTAAAATAGCACAGGACGTGGGCCTCTAGCATCTCACCTCCACCTAAATGCTGTTTACTTCTCATCAGTAGGCACGATGACGTGCTATTCATAAATGCAGGCCTTTATGAGTAGTACGTCATCGCTTTATTCATTGTTTCCATCCATTGTGAAGCATGTCCTTTGAACTCGAGCAATGGGGTGGGGGGCGCTGCGATGAAATTTTGCCCCCCACCCCCCGCCCCCATTTGTAATGGCGAACCCTGAGCACACCTATGGGGCTGAAGTATTCTTACGAAAATTGCCAGCCTCAGATGTTTTTGTGAATACAGGCCAAAATCGTTTTGCGCAGATGTGTCCTTAAATCCTGTGATCAACGAAACAACCACAGTATTTATTTCTTCTGTGTACAGATCTTGTCGTATCCTTTCGTCGCAGGTACCCGTGGCGAGCACACTGAGAGCGAAGGCGGTGTCTACGACATATCGAACAAGCGCCGCCTTGGCCTCACGGAGTACCAGGCTGTCAGGGAGATGCAGGACGGAGTCCTCGAACTGATCAAGCTAGAACGAGACTCATAGGACCGGTCCTCGCAATTAGAGAGAAGCAAATCGGGCAGCTTCTGTACTGAAGTTTGCGCAACCGCGCAATCTACAAATTCGTTATAAATAGATACGCAGTACTCAAGAAGACCGAAGCCTGTGTCGGTGTATTTTTGTTGATAGAAGAAAAAGCATCTATTGTGCATGGAACTACACGCACAGTCACAGGCATATTTTTCAGCGCAGTAATGTTTCGTGCATTTTTTTTTCGTGTAGCTTGTTGTGCAGCTTCTTGCGTATGTGTGTGTGTGTGTGTGTGTTCGTGTGTGTGTGTGCGTGTGTGTGTGTGTGTGTGTGTGTGTGTGTGTGTGTGTGTGTGTGTGTGTGTGTGTGTGTGTGTGTGTGTGTGTGTGTGTGTGTGTGTGTGTGTGTGTGTGTGTGTGTGTGTGTGTTGTGTGTGTGTGTTGTGTGTTTGTGTGTGCAAATGAGCTCTATATGACACAACCACTGGACATTGTGGCGTGCATCCGCGTACAAAAGGCTCCAGTGCCACGTAGTGTGCAGTGGTATATATTGTAGGGTGTGTTCAGATAAGAACGTCGGTGCATGTCCGCCGACCCCCTTTAATTTCGCCGAAAAAAATATAATTTTGTTTCCCGAGTCCCCAGGACCACAAAACCACTTTTGGTTTCACGAGAAAAAATTTCACCTTCTTGAAAAAAATTCAGAAGTCTCCAACGAGCCGCCACCGCCTCTTTCGAATTTCGCGAAAATGGGATTTCGATGAGACGCTACAAAAACACTATTGTAGCTGTAGGTCCGAAAAATTTTTCTCCACATACTACGGATAGCTTTTGTTGAGAAAAAATTATTACTTTGCAGTTCTGATGTTGTTATGTTAAGAAAAAAAAATCGCAAAATCGACACAAATCTCAATAATGCTCACATTTAAGATTTTTTTCCTCCGCAAGTATAAACGCCACACTTCCGAAAGTTTTCAAACACATTGCCATATGTTTGGTGAACAAGTGTGCTGAATCAAATACCTGAGAGTGGCTTCAAACGTTAACCAGAAATGTTCAACTGAGGACATGTCTCTCAAAATGCAATATTTTGAAGATCATTTTAAAAAAAAAAACACCATCTTCGATTTTCTTTAAACTCTCCAGAATTAAAGCCAAGCACGTGTTCTAACTTAATCTGTAAAAACATGTTGCATTATTTTTGTGAGGTCGGAACTACGAAGCACGAAAAGTGGCCAAATTGACGTATAGTGAGTAACCACAACATTGAGCCAGCATGGAGCAATAGTTGCCATTATCGTTATTTTTAGGTCGCGAATGTCTTCTGTGGATTGACGGATTGTCAGGAATAAAACAGGAACAGTTGGTTTTGAAGAGGAAATTATATATACTACATTTTTTACGCAAATCACAAAAACTTCTACACTGTTCCCAGGCTCTGAGCGTGCCGCGTTGCTGACTCACACTCTTCGCAGGAATCGCTTTCAAAATTTTTTCGTGCATGTGAGCCTGCGTACGCCTCATACAGGAGGTGGCTGCTGAGGATCCACCGCTGGATATTTATCGCTTCCCATGGCACATCGGTAATGTGATAACGCAGACGGTGCGTGTCGGCACAAGCGGCGCTTCTGCAGCACGACTGCGCTCACCCGCTCCCTAAAAAAAAAGAACATAAACAAGAAACAGCTCAACTCGCTTAAGAAATGTCGAAGTAATAAGAGAACGTCGGCTTTCACTTCCGTTCGTCGTCGACAACCAGGCAGTCCTCTGCTGGTGAACGAACGTGAGTACGCGTGCGCGTATTACACTCCCCTGATATTGATGGCCACGTTGTTGAGCTCAGAGCGAGCGTTTTGCGCTGACTACCGAAAGAGGCATACGAAGAAGATTGCCTACAAGCGGAAACTTTCGATGTGTGAAAGATTTTGAATGTCGCCTTACTAAGGAAGCGCATGCCAGAAAAAGCCTCATCCATCAGAGAAACCGACATTTTGTGCCAGAGCTGTTTCAACCGCTTGAAACAGATCGCCGTAGAGTCTCCAGATGCATCTCACTCTGACGCAAATTTTGTTCCCGAACAAATTGCTGTCGAAGAGCTAAACGTACTCGTTAAGACAACCGACGTGGCAACCCAGAAAGTTCCGGCGAAAGTGAAAGCACAATGCCGAGTGTCTTACGCCAAGCGTAAGAAAGCGGAGATCGAGGGCGCTATCTCCAGGACAATTTCTGCTGTCCTTACAGTAGCGTACGGCACTACAGAGGAACCTGCTCCTTGAGCGGAAACCTGCAGCACGTGTCGCGAGTGGCTGTGCAACCTAAAGCACACATTCGATACCTGCAAATCATACTATGAACGCTGCAGCCTCCTGACATTGCTCCCTGTGAACCTTTCTCATCAAGAGATTCAAGAAATGATTCCATCCGCAACTCGGCACCTCATTCGGAAATTCAGAAAATACAGACACCCGGGTGTGGTCAAATCCGAACCTCTACACCAGATCGAAGCTGTAGCCAGAAAACATACAGGCAGCAGTGAAATACTATACTGACGATGAGCTCAACTCCACCCAACAAAGCCCACACAAGAAAGTTTTCATTGCCATTAGTTCTAAAGGGACAAAAAGAGTACGTTTCAAAACGGCTGATGACCAGGTCCATTCGGGAAACATTTCGTCTACAGCGGCTCACCCTGACACAGGGACCGAGCTCACGAAGTTCTTCCTCCTTGAGGCCGAAATCAGTTGTGTGCACGAGGTTGCTTCACCAGGAGCAAGATACGCACAACTGCTTCAGTGACGTTTGTGACTGTCTAACTTGTCTGACTATGACTTGTGACTCTGACTCCCTGTGTATACAATAGGGGTAAATAAACCGTTCCTTCCGAGAGCTCGACTTGACTACATTTCTAGAAGTCTTGCGGTTAGTCCTTACGCCAGGACCAAAACTGCGACGCGTGCACGCACGCAAATGAACAAATTTGCACTTTAAGGCAACTCTTTGGTTTTATCCTGTCAAGCTGTTGTCCCTTGAGCACAAAAGATGACATTCAGCACCTAAAAATAACGATAATGGCAACTATTGCTCCATGCTGGCTCAATGTTGTGGTTACTCACTATACGTCAATTTGGCCACTTTTCGTGCTTCGTAGTTCCGGCCTCACAAAAATAATGCAACATGTTTTTACAGATTAAGTTAGAACACGTGCTTGGCTTTAATTCTGGAGAGTTTAAAGAAAATCGAAGATGGTTTTTTTTTAAATGATCTTCAAACTATTGCATTTTGAGAGACATGTCCTCAGTTGAACATTTCTGGTTAACGTTTGAAGCCACTCTCAGATATTTCATTCAGCACACTTGTTCACCAAACATATGGCAATGTGTTTGAAAACTTTGGAAAGTGTGGCGCTTATACTTGCGGAGGAAAAAAATCTTAAATGTGAGCATTATTGAGCTTTGTGTCGATTTCGCGATTTTTTTCTTAACAGAACAACATCAGAACTGCAAAGTAATATTTTTTTCTCAACACAAACTATCCATAGTATGCGGAGAAAAAATTTTTCGGACCTACAACTACAATAGTGTTTTTGTAGCGTCTCATCGAAAATCCCATTTTCGCGAAATTCGAAAGAGGCGGTGGCGGCTCGTTGGAGACTTCTGAATTTTTTTAAAGAAGGTGAAATTTTTTCTCGCGAAACCAAAAGTGCTTTTGTGGTCCTGGGGACTCGGGAAACGAAAATATATTTTTTTCGGCGAAATTAAAGGGGGTCGGCGGACATGCACCGACGTTCTTATCTGAACACACCCTGTAGCAATAAGGTAGTACTCCTCGCGCACTCTGTGGAGTGTCAGAAGAGGCTAATGCATTAGCATGTGATAAAAACCCGCCGGTACGCATTTCACGTGAGAAAAAAACGCCTAGCGCCCATTAGAGAAGAGTTGGAACATTTTGAAGCATTAAGGTTAACCTTTGACGCTCTGTATACAGAGGCAAATGAAGCTCCTGAATGAGAGTGGAAAAAAGTAATCGGTACGCGTTTTGTAGGTTTTATTAAAAACGTCTCCCCCCCCCCCCCCTAAAGCAGCAGTAGTATATAATGAAGATATTTAAGCAATAAAGTGAACAGCTGGTACCCTTTATGGAGTGGCGGAAGAAATTAATGCAGCTAAGTGGGAAAAAATGCGCAGTTTATAGTAGTATCGCGCACGACTGAAACCATCAACGGGGCTAGTCTTCGGCCTAGCTAAGTGATGCTGATAATGTTATCCTTTTGCTAGAGATGTTATGGCTTTGCTGCTAACACTAATAATGGCTAGGCTGGGCTGTTCTCCGGTTTCCGGTTGGTTCCCCAACACTACCCACATTAGGTGGTTTTGGCGGCAACATGTCACATGCCTAGCTGTCATGTGGGTTTCGCGAGAACATGTCACAAGATTACTTAAGCGATATGTTATTTTAGTCATGGGAGTAGTTAGAATTTCGTCACGTAAGTAGTTACGTGACGTCACGCAATTTTCAGACACGCGGCTGGTTCTTACATTATGTTACGCGATTTTATTCACGTGACTAGTGTTACGTTCTGTTAAGTGATTTTAGTCACGGGACTAGTGTTACGTTATGTTACGTAGTATTACGTTACGTCATGTTTAGTCACGTGACTAGTATTACGTTACGTCACGTGACTAGGTGTCACGTTATGTTACGTTATTTTAGTGACGTCACTAGTATGACATTGTTACGTGATTTTAGTCACGTGACTAGGTGTCACGTTATGTTACGTGATTTTAGTCACGTGACTAGTATTTAGTTACGTTACGAATTTTAGTCACGTGGCTAGTATTACGTTACTTAACGTGATTTTAGTCACGTGACGAGTATTAGTTACGTTACGTGATTTTAGTCACGTGAATAGGTGTCACGTTATGTTACGGGATTTTAGTGACGTGACTAGGTGTTACGTACTGTTACGTGATTTTAGTCACGTGACTAGTATTACGTTACGTTACGTGATTTGCCTATTACCACAGCTCATCAGGAACAGTGGCTTCAACTATAGCTACTACGGCGCTCCTGTGCGTCCTATTGCGTGGTTGGCGGAGTCACTGTGTCTCTATTTTCCTACTTCTATTCCATCTTTCATTACAGCACTGCGAGGCGGCAAATAGTACACTCGATGAGAGATCGCCCTACCTCTCCCCTTTTAACGCGATAGCGTTAAAGAGCTCGTTTCGCAGAAATTCCGGCGTCGGCGTCGGTGTCGTTGATTGTGAGCGAAAAATCATCATCTTGTCCGTGACCGAAAAATCGAGAAAGATGAAAATAAAATAAATAAAAAAATTCCGGGTCTGAATTGAAGATACGAGGGTTGGTGGGGATGGAACTTTGTCCCTTGAAATTTGAAGTTAGAAAAAGGTTTTCTCCGAAATGGCGAAGCTGTGAATGCGATAGCAACATGTAACGTTAAAACGAACTATAGGCTAGCACCCAGCTCTTTTCCATTCCATCTCACGAAACTGCAATACGCTGGTGTATGGGAATACGGCCGCTCCCGGGAAGGAAGTGCTTTTCGTGCAGTTTTTCGTATCAATGGTCACAGCACGAAGTGGTGAGATCATAGCACGTAGAAGGTTACACGAGCCGTTTGCTTATGCCTGCCAAGATAGCGCGCGCGCCAGAGCTCGCGACCGAGCCCTTATAGTCAAAGTTCACAGTTGCGGCTCGAGCCACGCAGCCCCTCTACATCGGCGTTCATTCAAACTCCTTCGTCCAGCGAAATAAGGACAGGGCGCTTCTTGTATGGTTGAGGTGCAATCGATGGCAGGCCTCGCACGCGGAGTGATGTTATCGCATGCTTCCTCCGTGCTAAGGAGATGGACAGCTTGTTTCATCTATGTTTCAGCCGTGTTCCCCTCGCTAGCGCTCGCGAGCCTTTACTGGCGGTTATAGCATACGATGCGCGTACAGACGTTATCAATTTGAACTTTATACGGAACATGACAGCGACGATGAAAACCTGTATAGAGTGTCCATATAATTGTTATCGCATTAAAAAAACGTACAAAAACCGTGGAAGCGGGATGACCTGTCTTCTGGAGAGCTGCATCATCTTCGCTGAAAAGTGTTTCTCCGTTGGAAGAATCAAGTAGTCCGCCGCCTATTCCGTTGGTGTCGTTCTAGCCTTCACTACAGTTCTTACAGGTGAATTCCTTGGCACTTATTTTTTCTAAAGCACGTGTATAATGTTAGCACTAAGCGTTGAGCCTATCAGGATTTCGAGATTGTCGGCTACACTCTGTTATTTCCGTTGGCGCAATCGGAAACTCATAAAATGGAGCGAAAGCAGTTCATCGCTGTCGATAGCCTAATCATGCCTGATGAGGAAGAACGGGTGGGCGAATGCATGGCAAAGCGAGGTAGGAGAGAATTCAAAACTGATATTTCCGTATATGAACCAATCGAAAGTATGGGATCTATTCATGTCAGGTGAATGGCCGTTCTGGCGTCACTAGGAGCGCAAAAAAAGAAAAAAAAAAAAACGAGAAACGCCAAGAGAGAATAACGCGCTCGATTTTGTATTTTCAGGGGCTGTTTTGGGGCAATTATAAAGACAGGGTGTGCAAACACGGACACAAGAGAGTAGTCAAGACACCACAAATGCCGCTAACTGAAAAATCGTACGGCGGTGGAGAAGAGGGTACACAAAAAAAAAAAAATTAAGGCAGCTTCACACTTAGTGTTGCCAAACCTAAAGGAAGTGCAGAGCTGGGCAGCCATCTTTGTTTCTCTTCAATTTTCTTTCTTTCCTCCTCGCTTTATTTTTTTTCTCTGTTTCCGATTCTTTTGTTTTTGATTCTATTAATTTCTTCCTCTCTATTTATCTATTACTTCTCTTTCCCTTTCTAGCTCTTTCTATTTTCTTCCTATTTTTCTTTCTATATTTCTTGCGTGCTTTCTCTTTTTTTTTTTGTTTTTTTTTACGTGTGAGCCTGTGTTACGCCAAGCGACGACCGCATACGAGAGCCCGGACCCCTAAAGTGTTCCGCACTCAATATCATCAAGGCGCTCGAAGAACAAAAGGGAGAATACTTCTCCTTGGCGAGAGCGCGCTATAGCGCTCCGCACTTTAAATATTTAACAGCGCTTTCCCAGGCAAGAAGCGACACCTATCAGTCAGTTGCGCGTGATGGTCTACGTGAGAGATAACTGGTGGATGTCTGTGTGTTTCATGTCGCATCGTTTTAACACGAATCCTGACCAACTAGCTCAGCTATCGCTTATTCAGTTTTTCATATTGGAGTAAAAATGGAAGGGAGAAATGCAGTAACCCATCGACATATATTACTTATCTATATTATTTATCTATACACAATGTAGTAGGTCCAAGACTCCATGAATATGCTATAGAGCGAGTTCTGCGTCGCCTTTTAAGGCTGCCGGACGCCGCAGCGTTGAAGTCAGGCAATACTGCTGAGAGATGTGGAGGAGAGAAAGATACGACAACCTCCGGGTAGCTATTCTCTTTGTGTCCATCTAAAGGAGATGTCCACAGTTCATTTCGGCACAGCGCATTCAGTTACTCGAAAAAGCGGGGAACCGTCATGTTTGCTCTTGACCACGTCGATGCACCGAACCCGCCAGCACATTCCCAGCGTAAAAAGTGGACGAAATTTACAGAAATAGGAACTTGTCAAGTCTGAACTTGCATATGAATGTGTTCCAGATGTGTGAGAACAATGCAGAGGATGCGTACCGACCTTCACAGGTGCGTTAGACGGGCTGCCGCATTAAACCTAATTCGATGGCTTACGGGATCACAATTTATACACGGCCTCAGAGACGTACGCCCAAAAGCAGATGTCTGGGCGCTGTGTTCGTTGCGTTGAAGCACATTCCTTCCCTTGCATTACTGTTGAGAGTAGTGAAAGCTTCGGGACATCAGAATGACGTTGCGGAAGAAGACCCAGAAACAGGGGGTGCGCCGGTCGCCGAACTCCGGCCAATCAGCTGTGGCCGAAAGAGACAGTCCACTAGGGAGACACTGAGAATAACTCCCAAGCCGTAAAAAAAAAAATGGAACAGGAGCATTCTGGGAACTGTGACTAGAGCGTAGAGCACGAGGGGGGGAGCGGCGTCAGAGGAGATCGGTTTGTGTACGCTAGGCGCACACGCCAGTGAATTTTCGTTTTTTTTTTCTCCATGAGCTCATCATGAAAAAAATTGACGGCAGATCCACGAGGTGAATGAGGATGAGATTGGGCGAAGCTCCTGGAAGTAATCATCGGTTAAACCGTGAAATTTCTTCCGTTAATTCGCCCGATAAAAATGACGTGAGACGATTGATTAAATGTTTTATCAAACTTTTATTGCTGGTTTCCGTTGTCCTTTCATTATGACCGCTTTGTGGTCGGTGAAATGTAAGCTAAGTGGTTCTTGCACTGGTTGCAGCGGCATCCTTATCCATACGAGCACACACCGGCGGCAACGAGCATCGTCAACTACAAACCTGTATCGCGATATGGTTTTGATTATAAACTTGCTTTATATTTTGATTATATTTGATTATGACTATTGCTTTAGAAAACACCTGGCGTCTTTCGTTAAGCAGCTGGCGTCTTTTCGTTTTGCTTTAGAAACATCTGGTGTCTTTTCGTTTTGCTTTTAGAAAACATCTGGCGTCTTTCGTTGGTTTATTTCATCAATCAACGGCGTTTTGAACAAAATTTTTATTGTTTAATCACGCACAGGAGAAATGCCAATGGCTGCTAATGGGGAATGAGAGACAGAAGAATTCGGCTTTTAGTTAACGCGCACGCTGCGAATTTTTTATTGTTCAACAACGCACAGGAGAAATCTCCCACCGGCACCACCTTGGAGGTCAAAGCGTAAGACTAGTTACGCACTACGACTACGACTACGACGAGGGACGAACGGGTGCCGCTTTAAGGAGCTTCGCCCCTAAAAAGGGAAAGAAACAAGAGGCATGGAGGGAATTGTGACTCAAGCCCGAGGACATAGCGGCTTCAGAGGAGGTTCACTTATAGATGCTAGGCGCGCTCTGTCCTATTTTTTCACCTGTGTGATTGATGCGCGTTCCGTTCCTGTAATTTGAGTAGAGAGTTGTGAAAACTAGTTGTGAAAACTTCGTGAGATCAAAAATGACGTTGAAGAGTAAGAACCGAAAGAGAGGGTGCGCTGCTGGCCGAGCTCCCATCAGCGGCGGCTGAAATGGAGAGTCAATTAAATGGACGCATCGAGAAGAGCTACCCCGGTGACGTAATCTATTTTATGTCCGGATTCTCCGTTCGGAATAAAATAAAGGACTAACGGCGGCGCGCCGCAATTTTTGCTCGGAGGCGGCGGCGGCGTGGTCATTCTCGGGACTCCGGCGGCGGCGCGAGCGGCGTGAGCAAAAACAGGCGGCGGCGGCGGCGCGGCGCGGCGGCGCACAGCTCTAGCCGAGAGCATAGAGGGGCAGCTTAGCAATGGCTAGGCAGGTGGTGTCTGTCGCCCAGGTTGGCTCCATTCCTTGATCTTGCTTGGATGTGCTTGCGGGGGCTTAGTCCATCCCTCCTTCCCGCGTCCTACACCCCTCCAGAGCATGCGCGTCCCCTGCACCTCTCTCTCCTCTCCAACGCTCACCCCCTTTCTCTCCTCTAGCAATCCTCTACTGTACGGAGCGGCGCCCGCGTCCTACACCCCTCCAGAGCATGCGGGTCCCCTCCCCCCTCTCTCTCCCTCCAACGCTCACCCCCTTTCTCTCATCTAGGAATCCTCTACTGTACGGAGCGCCGCGCGCGTCCCCTCTCTCTCCTCTCCTACGCTCACCCCCTTTCTCTCCTCTAGGAATCCTCTACTCTACGGAGCGGCGTCCGCGTTCCACATCCCCACAGCGGATGTGCGTCCTCTCCTCCTCTCTCTCCTCTACGCTCACCCCCCTCTCTCCCCTCTAGAAATCCTCTACGGAGCCATATAAGAACCCTTGTCCCTCCACTTCACCGACCATAAAGCCGTTATAATGAAGGGGGAGCGGAAGCCACGTCTAGCTACCATTTACGAATAAATAAAATTTCTTGTATATATACACACAGTGTTTGTCACGTCTTTGATGATGTGCTGGACGAAAATTCACGGAAGATTCACGGTTTACCGATGAACCTCCAGAGCTTCGCCCACTCATCATTCACTTCGTCGATACGCTGTGATTTTTTTTTGTGTTGTCTCTCTTGCTTACAATAGCCTGAAATTATAGATTATTGGGCTAGGCTCTTTGACCTACTTACAGTTAAACAGACAAATGATTCAGGATTACTATGTCTAGCTATCTGTTTTGTAGTTTCTGAGCAATCATTGGGTAACGAGTGAAGGCATGCTGGAGAAAAATGAGAACCGGTGGAAAAGAATGGACCGTTGACATTTTGCTCTTGTTTTGCGTCCTCTCGATTTTCTTGCAATACTTTTGTGTTTTTTTTGAACCATTTTTATCGACTAAGTCATACGTACAGCGGGGGTCAAAAGTTCCCAGGCCAGGCTGCCATAGGAATACATGGGATAGTGGCCTGGGAACTTTTGACCAGCCCTGTACATCTTGCTAACCTCGATTTTTATTATTGCGATAGCAATTATATGGACAGTCTCGGCTGATTTTTGCCATCGCCGTCGCCGTCTGTCGACGCCGTCATGTCCCGGTTATGTATATGTATGTGTATATATAAAAAAGGCTTAAAGAAAAATAAAACAGTTGAAAAAAAATTCCAAACCACCTGACCGGGGATTCGAACCAGCCACCCCTCGCTCCGCAGCCTGCTGCGCTAGCCAGCACAGCCACACGCCATGCTCGTGCCATCGGTATAACGGCGAGCTATTCATATGCACCATTTGCCGCTCGCGGTACGCAGATCTCGGAACAGCTTGAGCGTGTTTTCTATCACGCAACGCTTTTACAATTTCTTTCAAATTGAAAACTGCCCTTGAGATGCGCACGAAAAAGTGGCTCCCTTCTGTCCCACTCATGATGTGTGAGAGAGAGAGAAATAAACGTTTATTTGGAAACAGTGTTCCGAGCGAGGCCCGGTATCACTCTAAGGTGGGAGGGTTCCATAGTCCAGGAACCCTCTGGCTTCGACTGCCCTCTTGGCCCTGGAGACGAGTTGTCGCTGGTCTTCCAGGCCCTCGAGGACGAGTTTGACCTCCCACGTTTCCGTTAGGTGGTCGTCATTCGTTTCTGGTGCTTGGCTCACGGCCGTCTCCGGTTGCATGTTGCGGTTTGCATGGCACTGGCATTCCAGGAGCAAGTAGAAGGAAAAAAAATAACACCGGGCACACTTGGCGTCAGACGCCACCGCGTGGCACGAGACGCAGAGGGGTCATTCCACGTGCCGCAGTTTAAAAGAAAAAGAAGTATCAAACAGCGTCGAAAAGTCATATAATCATATAATCAATCCTTGGCCAATCCCCCCTGAGTGGGTATGAGCCATGTCAGAGGCAACAACAACGGCGTCGGCTTCTGCATTGTGGACACTCGCAGGGCGTTGCTCAAATACAAACACGTAACAACTGCGACAGTTGTTAGTTCACGCTTGTCTTGTGTATACCTCTGCGTCATTTTCGAGCGACCTTCTTTGTGCTGCGGCGGCGCGTTGCAAGTATCGAGCTGCTTGTCGTTCTTCGGGTGAGAAACTAATTTCTTGCTATCGCATTCATTGCTTCGCCCTAGTGGCGAAGCTGTCACTTTTTCTCCTGAAACTCAGCCGTTGTCACGAGCCCGCAGCCATTTTGAGAATTGATCAGTTTTGTTTAACTTTGGCTCTACTTCATTTTCAGTGATTCTCGTCACCACTATGACCATTCCCATTCTTCAAAAAGTGTCGCCAATGCAACGCTTCGCTAATGCGGCGAAGCCACGACGTCGTTTATTTCTGGGTGATTCCATCTCGCCTCCTGGCACCCTCCAGTTGGCGCGATGTCAAAGAGGACGACGAAGAAGACGGCGGATTGCGCGAGCGAGCGGTTGCGTCGCGTGCGCGAACCGTGGGGGCGTGGGCTCCGGTGACGACGCGAGGGCGAGGTCCTGGCCCGAGGCACAGCCGCGCCGTCTACGACTCGAGACACGTCAGGGCAGCCGCCGCTCCTGTGGGCTCGAGACAGAGTCGAGGTCGACGGCAACGGCTCTTCCCCCGCTGCTTACTGACACAGGTGAGCCGCAACCACGACAACACTGGTGTCCAACAGCCCGATTAAAAAAATGCGTGTCTGTTTTCGTAGCACCGGGTTAACGAGAGGATATTCGAAATTGTTTACAGTTGGAAAATCATCAGAGCGCAAGCTCACCGCTACTTGGAGAACAGGCTTCATAAACTAGAATGCATTTTTCATATAACTTCTAGTCGTTACGCTAGAGCCGTTATTAACATGAGCCCTCAGCCAGCGAATCTGCGACATAATTGTTGCCAAATGTTTCTTAATACGGATTGAATTGAGACCCCGCCGGGTACATATTGCGTACAGGCTCGCAAAACGATTTAGTAGAGCTGATCACCAAACCTGAAATGACAAGTTGAGAGGCTAAACTTCAACAGTGAAGCTCCATATTGTCAGATCCCTATAAGACATCTGGCAGAAGGATTACGCTCCTCTTGGCAAGTGCGTGAAGGTCACGTAGGAAGAGCTTGTCACAATGCGCTTGCTTCGAAATCTCGCCATGAATGATTTTAGCGTCATTTTATTAATCAATGCGAACGGTTTACGATTTCATTTATCAAAAGAAACATGGCTGTTTCAAGGTCGCACTTTGTCAAGGTCACGTCATGGTGAGTCATAGTCAGCGTAAACTGGCAGATTTCTTGGCTCAGTATGTTCACACATTAATCTTGATATTCAGGTTTTTCGTAATACAAAAAAAATTCGCCTAAATATAACTTTCCAAAATATGTACTTCTATAAAAATCACTTAATATGTGCAAATATCACTCGTTCTGCTCGCAGTAGTCTCATAGTTGTCGTATAATGCTACTTTTGGCCGGTGGTCTGTTATGTCACCTGAATATATATGAATATAACCCTAATGTAGCCGACGTTACAGAAGACACAAGGACATTTGTAGCCTTCAACAAATGCCTAGGTCATTACTCCATAAAAAAGGTGTTTAAAGAATTTATCCACAGCCCCTTGAAACTATTTATTTTGCCTAAACAAATAAGTTTAATGTACCTAAGGCTCTTCCAATGAAGAATGCAGGCTAGACATAACAGAGATCCTACCTCAACCCCCCCCCCCCCCCTCCCCGGCCGCATTTATTCTTCCGTTACCACAAAGTTTTTTTTTCTAATACAAAGTGATTAACCACCGTCTGCTGTCTCTGCTATGCGAAATTATTCTTCAGATTCGTTTACCTGATGGCTTGACCAAACGCCATAGTCGCCAGCTCTAAACCTCCACGGATATAAAGTTATCACGAACCGTAATGTTAACATACGTCAAAGGTACATTCAGCTGTTCTTACAAGTGTTGAATGCGCTTCCCATATATGCAATGCAAGCACCTACAAAGATCCCTCCCTTGTTCAGGGGAGGGATACAGATCCCTCCCTTGTTCTCCCAATTCACGTAACGTGTGACTGAAACAAGTCGCTCTCCGGGAAATACGGAATGTACCACCAACGGTACTTTAGAACGCCTTTCACTTCGACAATGAGTGTGCGCAAACATTTGGAACCACTTGCATTTTGGAACAATTTGGTCAACGTGGCATAGAATTCTTTTCGAGAACTTGTACGCTCCAGTACAGGCTGTGTGCAGAGTACAAGTTGTGTGGCCCGACATGTTTACGGCGCGTCACCTGCTCCACATGTTCCACACGACGGCGTGATCCCGTTTTATTTGACGTCGATTGTACTATTAAATAATTACGAGCTGTTGCTTTCTCATAGGCAGCCCCGACGGTGCGCCTAATCCATCTGCTCACTTCCCGCATGCGTCCGCAACCACACGTGCTTTTTGCATAAGCATTTCTTCACTGCTGAGCATTCGCGCTTACGCTTTCTGGGCATTTCTTGCAACTTAACGCGCCAATTCCGCTGTTAGTCTAAGTAAAGTTGTTGAATTAATAAATAAACTTCTTTTTCACGCTAAACTGTTCCCCGCCAAGCTTTTTGGATAGTTTTAATAAGCTCAACGCAGCCTGTTCTAGTCCGCTAATTGATGCCTACAAGTTTACTTAAGGAACTATTAAAGGAAGTTCCCTAAGTTCAAAGAATATTAAGCATCATCTTAATTCAATGGCAACCAATTTAGTGTGCTATGTACAACGAATCGCTGTTTTTAGCTTATAGCTTGTAGTAGCCTCAGTTATGTGACATATCCGCTTTCAGGCTAAACACTGTTGACTCCCTTTTATGGCTAATCTAGTGGCCTACTTGCTAAGGAGAAATGCGTGCATCCGCCATAACCCCAATCACCCGTTTCGGGGATTTCGTTGCGAACCAGCTTTGGTACATTCGTTGTGAAGCATGCAAGTGATTTGTCGTTCCAAATTTAATAGCTTAATGCTATAAGACTGATGCACGCTTAAAGCCATAACAAATTATTGTATGTTACGTCACAACAATTTATTATCGGTTTCTCGGCTGTTAGATCACAGCCCTTTCTTGTCCTTGTGTCCTCGCGCTGTAAGTCTACTCTCATGGATTTCCAACAAGCCCAAACATCCACCCTTGTCAGCTTTACATCACAGCGTCAGCTGCATATTGAAGGAGGAGGAATATGCCGTTAATGTATTTGTTCCATAGACAACGTATTGGGACCTTATCGTATAGAAATAATACTGTCTTACATGTAAGGCAGAACTCAAACGAAAAAGAGACGTACGCCTCGACAAGTGTTATATACACATATAGGTGAAGGCATGTAAGATAACTTTCCATGTACGTCAAGAAACAACACCATGCGTTTGGTACAATGTACCCGTGGTCACTTCTCCACCCGAAAACCCGACACAACCAACCAGTATCGCCATATCCTCAAGCAGCAGTTGTTTCTCAATGCACGGACAACCGCACATGCTATCCTCCAACAATCTCATACGTAAGCGGCTTTACAGTTATCACACTTTTTGAAGCTGCGTTACCCTACCTATAAGCGACTTGAACACGCAATGGCACTTATAAGTACTTAACAAATCAGTTAGTCCTGCTTGTGTAAACAGTACAACAGCAGCACAGCCAAGCCTAATTCCTGTTTTACCTGTGCAGGATCAACTCAAGTGGCACCATGTTTTCTCGCATGTTCCTCAAGCAGGCCGTGATACCCTTTACCGTGGGGGGCATGGTAAGTGATCGACTACATGCAGCTCTAGGGCTCTCGGAGTTGACGATTATTCCGGCAAAATTGAGAGCGCTAAGGAGGCTATACGTTAATGGTTACCTTCATTATGGTACACAAATTATACAACGTAGGTCATACTAAGAGAGGTACCAGAGTTGGAAAACATGAACGGGTCCTCTTGTTATGGGTCATACATATAATAATGCATGGCTAGAAAGGCGTCCATTGCAGTTAGATTGCAGCTGGTCATCAATTTCCCGGTCAGGAAAGGAAATGACGTACCATTGGATTAATAACATTCGATGGAGGCGAAATGCTAGAGGCCCGCGTACTGTGCGATATCTGTGTACATTAAAGAACACCAGTCGTTCAAAACTTCCGGACCCCTCTACTACGACGTCCCTAATAATGATGTCGTGGTTTTGGCACGTAATACCCCATATTTAATTATTGGACTAAGAACAAGAGCAAGATGAGTCGTGCTTTCTCGCCTACGTATAAAGCGGGTGTGAAGGCCATGGAATAAACAATTTCAAGTTTATTTATACTCTGTACAAATAGACTGTCTCTACGTCTCCGTCGTATTTCTTTCTTTTATCTACCGCACTAACACAAGCTACGTTCATGAATGAGCAACTTCTCCGAATAGTAAGCCTTCTGAATTCCGTTGGCCCTTTGCTGCGCTACCCCTATGAGTATTTCAAAGATCTGCAAAATACCGTTTTTGAGTGTTACGTGTACTGTCGGTTACATTAAAGTACGTAACACAGCCCTAACAAATTATCGCTGTGCAAACTATACGCAAAACACTGGTGACGCTGCAGTTCCTCGAACATGCACGAAACACGTTGAATGAACTTGGCAATCGCCAGTGAGCATGTAATGAAGCCCTGACACGGGAATTCCAGTCAACCTACGCCCACACCGTCCATGTTCAACAAAAAGTCAACGGTGAAGCGCTCCTTTAAAGTAATGCTCACGTGAAAATCCTTTGTGGCCCCTTTTTTTGCGTCAAACTAAAGACGAAGCCTTCAAGAGCCTAGAAAATGTGCTAGTAAGCGTGAGGATGCCCTGGAAAATCAAATACAATATGTTCTGAAAAGATTGCTTCCGTTCCTTCTGTACCCTGACGTCACCACACGGTGTGAGCTTCTCGTCATGTGCTCACGCAAGGTGTAGTGACGTTTCTATGGCCACTCCACTCCACAGCTCCGTTGGTGGCGCACAAGCGGCCGTTTTCTACGTTTCGGTACTTGAGGCCACTATTCATGTTGGTACGTAAAATCATTATATATGAGTGCTCTTGTAGGCTTGGCGTGGTTCATAGCAATGCCCCCTCCCCTATTAAGTCCATATACGGGGTAGATTTTACGCCCCCTCTCGTAGGTTACTAGGGGGGGCGGCAGCCTCCCTGCACCCATTCCCCTCCTCCCGTGCACACATCACGCTCACGCTATTGTCAACGTCAGTAGGTGTGCTATGCGAAAATTGATTTTAATGTCAAGCTGAAATGTGACATCAGCATTTTCTGAGCTACACACTTGCTCTGAGCCGTCTGTGTATACCCGAAATTCCTACGGCGGAGTAAAGTCCGCTTCGAAAATTGGCGTCACTACCCCTTGAAGTTTACCCGTGGGTTGACGAGCATGACTGCAGGGCGGCTGGGTATCGCTGCCGTAGTCTCATAACCTGCGCTGTCGGTCGTAGGAGCTTCTCTTCTCATGGCGGCCAAGAGAAGGGCAAAGACGGCAAGGTTGATCAGGCGACCCTGAACAAGCTGGAGACAGACTTCAAGAAGCTTCAGGGCGCGAGCAACTGCCACTCCCTGCTGAAGAAGTACCTCACCAAGGATGTCTTCGACAAGCTCAAGACCCGCAAGACTGCCATGGGTGCCACACTCCTGGATGTCATCCAGTCTGGTGAGCAAGTGCACACTCTGTGTCTCGCTTCCGTAACATACATGGACACTGGCATTTGTCGTGACAGGGTATATTAATCTATCGTGGGTTCAATTCAATTATAATTTCTTGAGACAAACACTGACTAGGTTGAAGGGACTAATGGATGATTATGGCTGCCTGACTAAGGTCCCTCCACCCATATATTTGCTCAGATGAAGCGGCATATAAAAAAACCAATGATTTTTTTTAGGAATATGAATGAAAAGTCGAGCAGAGAGAACATCGGGAGCACAAACTTTAAAATATAACCGTACAACCAACAGGAATCGCCCATAGCGAGATACGAAAGATAAACATGTAAAAGACTTAAACCATGAACACGTTAGATCAAAAGGCGAAGCACAATAGAAAATGTAACGTACACTTTGAAAGAAATTTGAAAAAAGAAAGTTAAAATAATTTGAAAAGCTTGAAATAGACCTTATGCGAAATTAGCAGCGCCATCTAGTAGGCGCCGTAGCAATCGCCGGTGCCATCATGGTAATGTCAGGCGAAGCAGACAACATCGTGCGCTTACGCACGGAACACATGTTTTTGCGTACTCCGTCGTGAATGCGGCAGCGGAACTCGTGTATTTATATTTTATTCATGTTGGTCAATATGCTGCAACACTGCTGTGTTCCGTTTTGCAATCAACGTGGAGTGGCCGATAGCGAAGGAAAGAAGGTACGTCTATTTGATTATATATATGTGACAAATCTTTCGTTGACGTTCCGATCGAATCCGAGAAGCATTTGGCTTATGAAGAAGCTGTTCAGCGAGAATATCCACCTAGCGCTTATCAATGGATAGGCCAAATTTCTTTTTATATCTAAAAATTATGTGCTGTCGCATTTGCAGCTTGTGCCGAAAACGCGTTAGTACACATATGTGCGCTTTGTTGCACAAGAGCGCGATTGGTACGACAGCGTCTTGTTTTTTTAATCTTATTTTTTGTTCCTTTAATCTCGTGCAATACAATTTATTGCCAGGATTTGTAGCCCCAAGCAAGCTCCATTTAGTTGCCTTTTAGTGCGAAACACGTGCGGCGCCTCCCCACGAAGCTCTCTAATGAATAAATTTGATGTCGTTTGATCGCTTTAACGAGGAAGAAAAAAAAAGGGCCAAATACTAGAGTGTACGATATTCGGCCTACTGATTGCCCTGCTGCGCCGGTGAAATGAGCAAAATTACTAGTACAACGCTGTTACTTCAGAAGAGCTTGTGTAGAGGCTTCGTCTCTGTCGTTCTTGTCCGCCGTACGTCGTTTTGTGAACTTAGGAGCACTGCGTATGCCATTTATGATGTTGCTTCGCCGCTCTTGCGTTACGTCAACGATAACTCGTAACACGTCAGTAAAATTACGTTCTCAATCATCGACTGAATAGATTGTTGCCGC
Organism: Rhipicephalus appendiculatus; assembly: GCA_030522465.1. Taxonomy (NCBI): domain Eukaryota; kingdom Metazoa; phylum Arthropoda; class Arachnida; order Ixodida; family Ixodidae; genus Rhipicephalus; species Rhipicephalus appendiculatus. The sequence continues at coordinate 34,891 of JALIZH010027075.1, forward strand.
TGCTCAGAGCGCCGACCACGGCGAGTGCCATCGAGCGCTATGCGATCGTTCGTCAGTCCACTTCATTAGGATAAGGAAATATATAAATGGAAGAATCAGTGTTCAATATCCATACGAATGAATGGCGACGTTTCACATAATCGCGATATGTTTACGTTTGATTTCCTTATCTTGTTCTGTTTATACAGAACAACCGCAATACCTCACTCGACAGACACTACAGGTTGCGGCTGCCATTGCTCACGTCGCCCAGTGTCGAAGCGCTATAATGCTCACATGCTATTAGCCCCGAGAACGACCACTGGCGTCGCTGCAGTCGCACCGATGTGACGTCACGGCAAGGACTTGCCTGCTCCGCCGCCGCTTCTTACCATGTTCTGCGCCCGCAGTGTACCCGCTGCGGGAGCAGAAAATGGCGCAATGCGCCATCTTCGCATTGCGAATCTTGCAAGGTGCAAGGTTTCATAACTGGCAAAAGTTATCTAAGCTGTTGAAAGTTATTGTGAAAATATAGCTTAGCATAGGCAAACTGCCGTCCGAACGGAAGATTCACTGTTAAAATTGTGATGCAGGGCAGGAAGGCATTCGTTGATTTCACCGCGTACTCCAAGAAATCGGTGGTAACAAAATATTCTAAGTGGTTCGAACTTCATTAACACAAATAACTCTAGTGGAGGCGAAACCCTCATATCTCTTGAAGGAATCGCTCGTGAACAACTAAAGCTAATAATGTAATTACGGTGTCTTACGTGTCGCGACATGATTATGAGGCCCGCTGTAGAATAATTTTGCTCTATAAGAGCAGAAGAGTGTTCATGATTTTTACCATCATCGGCTGCCGTACCGGTATTCGAACGCATTGTTAGCAGCGCGGCAAAGCAAACCTGATCAACCCTTTCTAATTGCGCACGACAGAGCGCGGGCACCGTTGGTGATTCTAAAGAAGAAATGTACACTTTTTATTCTTTTAATAGGAACATTATCGATTCTGTTTTCGTAGTTCACATGTAGATTGCGACAAGCAAAAAGCGAGCGCAGACATTGGAACAGCGCACGAAGCGCGCACATGTTATGCAGGCGGGTGTCGGAGAGTCCGTGTCGTGACGTCATGAAAGTCTCCCACCAGGCGGCGCCACCCCAACTTCTCGGGGCTAATCAGCGTCAAATGAAACGCGAACAGCGGCAAGCATTCGCACTGGCATAGTGCGCGCCGTCCAGTCATCACCATTGACAGAGGCGTGTATGCGCAGTGCTGTCAAACTGGATGTGCGCGCACGCCGCTGTTCGCGTTTCATTTGACGCCGATAGTACCTCGAATCGCAGGTGATCGTAGCTACCGACGACGGCGAGGTGTACCTCTCGACAGCAAAGTTGTACGTGTACGACTTCGTCAGCTGGCGAGACGACACCGATGTGCAGAGGCTGCCTGAAGCATATTCACTGACGTGCGGCAGAACTTCCAAATCGTTTTTCCATATTACGTGGCCGGCAGTTGGAAAGCGAAGACATAGCGCAATTTTTCGTAGCACGACGATCACAAGCGGCTGGATTAGAGCACCGAAACACGAAATTCAACGGGAAGACACCGCAACAACACATGCAATTCTATGAGAACGCCGCACCTACTTGACACAACCAAGATGGCACCCGGCTCACTGTTGCCTGACGTCCGAGCAATTTCGCATAAGGTCTATTGTGCCTTGATTTACTAGAGTTTTAATTTATTCAAGAGTCTGAAAATGTGTTTAAAGGTGCGCCTCCGTCCGATTGTTTTGATGATGATCGCCTTCGTCATGGGCCACAATCAATAACAATTTCTCTGATCGTTAGAAAGCCTCACCAGGCCCCGTAGTGTATCCGCTGCAACCACATGAAGAAAAATTGAATTTTTCCGAAAGTTCCGCCTGTAGCTTTAGTCACGCCAGACAGTCAAATAGCCTCTCCGAAGCGAGCCCCTTCAACACTGAGGTATCGCTCGTCAACACTTCTCCGCAAATTTCACAAGGTGTTTTAAAACACACATGCGCTTGAGATTAGCGCTATCTGTCTATGTATTTCAGATACAAGGTGAAATACTAGGCTGGCATATCTTTATACTGCATGAAAAACCATGTCATCGGCTCGTGAAAACCATGTCAGTGGCTCAAAATCGCCTCACAGATTAGTATGGGAAAGGTTTAGCCGTGGCCCATACAAACATTGTGTCAGTGCATGATAATGACGATAGACACATATGCATTTTTAAGTGCGTATGGCGCAGATGGAAATTTAAGATAGCGCCACTCGTTATACACTTAGTGCAAACGAATTTATTATGTATTCATGACGTCATCATCAACAAAACCGTCGATAGACCGACGTGACATGCAAACTTGCATGTGATTTATTGCCGTACCATTCGCACTCACCAGATTAAACCTTACGTTTGCGAGTAGGTGAAGAGGGAATGTAACTTAAAGGAGTCGTGAAAAAAAATGATGCTGCCCAGTTTTAATCTTCCCTGCTTCAATGAGCATTGGACATGCCAATTCCGAAATACTTCGGAGCAATATTCCGTTTATAATTAATGACGCCCTTTGAAAATTGTAGTTTTCTTAAGCTCCTAAGCTACCATGCGGCACTACCGGCCGCCATAGGCACTAACGTGTGATGTCAGTTTAACGACATGCTAAGAGAAGTTATAAACACGGCGTTAGCTTTCTTTTGCTCTACAGTAATAGATTTATGGAAACCCAGAAAATAAAAAAAAATAACAAAGCAATTTTTGCAGTCTGTGTTGTATACTGCGCAAGTAGAGCAAGTGATATGCTTGAGACCGCTTTCAAGTACATCCAGGCTCCGTCACGTGTGAATTCTTGCCTTCCGGTTGCCGTCGCACATGCCTTCGCTCGCTCAGTGCTGCGTCCCAGTTTTTTTACTAGTAACGTTAGATTGTGTTTTACAGTGTGTTTTGGGTGGCTTAGTCCTCGCTATGCCAACCGTGTGCGTCGTCAGACAGTGCCGCACATCTTATGAAAGAGGAAACAACGTCTTTACGAAGGCGCAATCGAACTGGTATGATGCTACGAACCTCCGTCGACTATGAATCAGCAAACATCGCTGCGTCGCCATGTTTCCTCCACTACAGAGACGTTTCATTGGCTGACTGAAAGTGAAGTCAGCTGCGCAGTTGAGGGGAACGTGAGCTGAGGAATCGAAATTGTGTTTTATAGCTAATAAATGAACCCGGACGATGAAACTAGTCGAGGTATAGTATTGAATCGACGGCCAGGATTCTGAATACACACGTAGTTGAAAATTTTCGGAAAATGTTTCACGACCTCTTTAAGTTTCCCGATCCCATGGCCTATGTACAATGGCAAAACAAAACAAGCAATAACGCAGCACAAATGGGTAAAACGCGCTGCAGTCGCAGTACGTGAGTAGACAGCCGAAGGAATCGTTGATGTCATGGAGGAATGCTGCTGGACGAGCTGCTGGTTCTCTTCTTACTCTGAGCGATATATAGCGTCAGCACAAGTTCTGACAGTAGTAGCAGCAGCGATGACGACGAACCGTACGTGCTCTACGAAATGATGTTTAAAGAAATGTTCCCCGACCCGCTGTGCGCACGCCCGAAGATCATCGGCTACGTCGAAGAAGAGATTTCCATGTGCTCGTCCATATTTGTCAGTGCAACAGGAGAAAAAGGCTTGCCTGGTTCACGCCACTGCGTGGTCGAAATGAGCGCTTTGCAGAGCCCGCATGGAAACGCACAGAGCGGGAGCAGAAATAGTTTCTGGAGGCGGCTTACGTGACATATGCATAAACAACTTCCGGAGAGACCTCACGCGGAGCATTCACGTGTTCCACTGGTAGTGTAATCCCAGTGCACGCTTCAGGATTTTGACGGCCGCTCCGGATCTGCAGGTGGTATTCGCCATGAGACGCCTCATGACTCTGTCGACACGATCGGGCGCAGCCATGGTATGCAATAAAGAGCGCAGGTTGCGCCTGATATCTCCGTCGGTGGGCGTGGCTTAGCTACTGAGAATGCTCGGCTTGGCCAGGAGGTGTGGTATCCGGTCGCTAGACGACGCGACGCTTGCTCCCTCTTTTTTCTATCTTTTCTTTTCTCTACTTCTTTCTCTTTCGTTGATGTTCTCTCTGTCTCTCTTTCTCTCTTTCCGTGTGCATTTATTTCCCTCTATTTCTCATTCTTTCTGTACTTCGCTTTGTCTCCCCTTCGTTGCCCTCCTCCTCACTATCATCTCTCCTCCTCAGGCTCAATTCCCTTTCCCACCCCCATTGCTACACTATAATTTACAAGGCTATGCTTTGCTCTGCTGGCGTGCCTGTATAGCCGAGTGGTTATGACACTTGACTTCAAGTCGAGGCTACCAAGGCGGGTTCGAATCCCGCCTCGTGAATTCTTTTTTCGGCATGAATTTTTTTTATCTTTCTTTATATCTTTGCTTTCGTATCTCCATTTGTTTCTCTCTCGCTCTGTACTCGTTCTCAGGGTTATCCCACTACTCACTGTGCGCTGAGTAGTGGGATTTTCCCTACTTCTGTGGCACATATCAGTTCGTGATGATGATAGTTTTAGGGCATGGTCACACACATTACGCCGAGCTAGAACAGCTTCGTTGTTAAAAGAATGTTAAGAAAGGGAAAATAGACAACCACCCGTTCGTACCGCGAAGCCACAAGGACTTCTCAGAAAGAAATCCATGCGGATTTCATTCTGAGAAATCCGCATGGATTTCCTTGTGGATTCGCGCTACAAACGGGTGGTTGTCTATTTTCCCTTTCTTAACCCTTCCGCCACCTTGCGGGCTTCCGCAGAACTCATTTACATTAAAAGAATGTGTGCAGTTGCACTCAACGTGAAAGCTGTAGGAAGTGCGGAACAGCGACTCGACTGCCCTTCGGCGACACTCTGGTTCACGGGCAAGCAAGCGCTGGCATTCCAAACGTACAGTCTGCTCAGCGTCCATGGCGGTAAAGGAAACATTCCTTTGTGATGCAGTGAAGCCACCTCTCTTTCTCTTTTCCTTCTTCTTGGCACTCACACCTCTCCTTCTTACCCTCACATGTTAGAACTGTTCGTTTATATTCGAAATATCATTAGAGAATCAGTCAAGAGGTTCCATTTTTGTCACCAAGTTATTGCGAACTTTTTACAAGTACCGACGTGGTAACCTGGAAATGTTTTCGCGTCATTGAAAGCGCTTTCAACTTTTTGCACCGCACACATCAAAGTAGAACCGTAGTGACTTTTCGCGCGACATACCGGCACAGGTCGACGCAATAAACTTTTATTTTGAGCACAGAGCAGAGTGCAAGATCAGTGCAATGGACAAAAAAAAAGAGAGTGAAAATAAGATGGCTTTCGCCTTCAAGTGGTCTTGGGCAAATGCCTAAGGAACCGCATGATATTTTGTTTCATAAGGCAGCATCGCAAAGCAATTGATCACGTCTCTTAATATTCAAAATATCAAGGGTTTTACGTGCCAGATCCCCAATATGAATACGAGGCTCGCCGTAGTGGAAGTTTCCGGATAATTTTGCCCCCCTGGGATATTTAAAGGAGCCCTGCAACACTTTTTCAAGTAGCTATAAAATGGCTTCACTAAAGGAGCTCATTGCCTCACGAATCGACCGCCGCAGATGTGTTTTAGAATCCAGCCAGTACGAGCGGAGTTAGATTTGTAGCATGCTACAATTGCTTTCTGTCTTCTCTCGTCCCGACGAATGTGCTGGAAGCTAAGCAGGGGTGGATGGCACAGGAGAAGGTACTTCACGCGCGCCTCGTGACATTGATCACTTCTTTTTTTTCCCTTTGAACGCGCGGCTTTGCAGTGCAATCGAGCGCGCGCGCGCGGACACGTAGCGGCCTCCCGCGGCGGCCGCTGTAATCTTTGAGCGCGCCATGCTCAAATCAGCCAATGGCGTGGAACTTGAGTCTATGACGGAATGATTTTTGAGTATATAGCATCATTTGTAGAGAGAAGAGAAAGTGATTTTTAGCTGACTTTGAGAATTTATTGTAAATTACAGGCCGCGTGCTGCGCTTTATTATTTGGCTCGCGTGTTCTCGGGAGCCCCTACTACCGATCGGAAGCGTTTTCTGACCATGCTCAAAAAGTGTCGCAGGCCCCCTTTAACATGCAATGACATCGCGCAGCGCATGTACTTCATTTCGCCTTCATACAAATGCGACTGCCACAGCCGTCACTGAACCCGCAGCCTTCAAGGTCACCGGCCGAGCACCATAGCGAGAGTGCCATCGCAGGGGTAGAGAAAATATGAAAGGTAATTCGTGTCCTTAAAACTGTCGCCTGATCAACATTTCCACTAGTGCACTCACAGTGAAGGTCAGAAAAATTTTTTACGCATTTGTTAAGTAGCGTAGCCAGTATACACCTGTAACCTCTGAAAAAAAAACGTGTGGCAAGTACGTTACCAGTTTCCATGCTTCTTTGTATATCGTGTACATAGCAATGTAATGGCTCGCTACTACATAAGGAGAAGCTCTAAAAAATGGTAGTTTCAACAGAAACATCTGCATTTGTGCTACATCCTTTGCTATCTCTGCTACCACCACCTCGGGTACAAACTCTTTGTTCCTACATGCCACTCATGTCTTTCTTTTTCTCATTCTTTCAGGTGTGGAGAACCTGGACAGCGGCGTAGGCGTGTACGCGCCAGACGCCGAGTCTTACACGGTGTTTGCCGAGCTGTTTGACCCGGTGATTGACGACTACCACAAGGGCTTCCCTCCTGGCGCCAAGCATCCACCCACGGACTTCGGTGACATCAACACGCTGGTCAACTTGGACCCCAAGAACGAATTTGTCATCTCCACCAGGGTGCGCTGTGGACGCTCGCTGCAGGTCAGTGCTACACAGTCGATCCTCTTGGCCAGCCAAAGGGTCGCAATCAGAACCACTGAAATTTCACTTAGCCCCGAACAACATCTGCGCGTTGAGCTCAGGTCAAACGAACGTGGGACGCTCGTAATGTACGAAGCAGCTGCCGGTATGTTTTATCATTTATATTTCTTTCCAAACTTCCCTAGAGGCACGAGTGAAGCTTGCTTTGCTGGTGAAATCACCGGGACCGGGTAGTCGTGAATGGTTGGTAAAAATTAAATAGGATTGAACGAAAGCCGTTTTTTCATTATACAGAGACCATTTACAATAAAGGAGGGACAGGTTACGCAATTCATCAGAAACTATTCGCTGCGCAGAAGTTAACACTACTCGTTGCAGTGATAAGAGCACAAGATAAACTGTAGCGGTCATGCAAGAACGGGTGCTGTAGTGGAATGGAATGTGCAAGTGACTTCGGCAAGACGGCGGAATTTACAAGAGCCGGGCTTCGGCTTCAGCTCTCTCGGATCGGACTAGTTGGTAGTGCTTCATAACACTTCGTAGCTGAAAATAACGGATGGGACACAGCAAGAGCGGACATACACGAGCGCTTTCTTATGGAGAGCCACAAATTTACTCCCATGATACATACACAAACTGTCGCTGTAGTCACATCACCGGTAAGAACCAAGAGAAAGGAAGGGATCACGTATAGCATGCCAGTAACAGTTTATCATCTTCTGGACAGTTCGATATCCTGATTTAGAAAGCAGTAGATGTCACGCAAGGAGTCTCACCCCCTTGTAATCGTAGCAACTTCAATTATTCCTCAAAGGCTGGCCAACGCATATATGTGTAAAGTGAAGCAGTTTCAAACACTCCTGTACAAAAGCAGCTAATGTAATGTGCCGGAATGCATCCTAACAATCGCTGATCCAGACGTGCTCCTTTTGCCCAGCTATCCGTAGTGGCATAGCACGGGGAACACATCTGCGAGTGATTTTTACCGCTCCTCAGTATAGACAAGATGAATCGGGAATAATTTTGTTTCTGTGTTAAGAACTGGGCAATGCATCGTTGACATTGCTGCCAGTCAATGTGGCGCCGACAACAGCTTTATTTTCGCATTATACCCCGCTTCTTCAGAGCGGAACTTATGCAACAGCCCAACAATGCCATGCGCGTCGAACTATATGAGCTAAAGAAGCGTTAAGTCCATGCATCTTGAAATGGGCAACGCGAAAACGAGGACACAAGATAGAAGGAATACATACCACATACACTCCTTTTCATGTGACCATTTCAACATGCATAATCAAATCCACCTTGCCCACATGTCAACTCTTCTGCGTTGAGTCTAAAACAATGTAACTGCGTTGACTGGCAGACAAAAGCAGCCCATTTAATTGCGGGATTTCGTTGAAACTTTTCCATAACAATGAATGCTTTGAAAACAAATATGTACCTTGCTTTCAGTGCTTATTACCCTTGAATATTTTCTATCGATCAACCTACAGGAACAGCAGATTCAATTTGGCAAATGCTCGCAGTCGCACGTGTGTTCTCCAGCTCGTATGACCAAGCATGTCTTGTAATAACCTGGGAACGACCCAAACAGTGGAGTGCACAGCATCAAACAAACCTTGCACGCCAGCGATACAGCATTATTGCAGAATGTTGTTCGACCGATTAATTTATTATCATACATTTCGCAAGAGTTGTTGTTAAGGAAAAACCACGGATAGGGCATATTACTGTCGCAATGATCGCTTTGCACCAGCAGGTAAAACTGCAGTCACAGACATCAATAACGGACGTGGGAAAGCGCAAAGCGCTTTCTCCTTCATTCACTCATCCCCCCCTCCCCCTCTACGTACTGGTAATCTTGGGCGGCGCGAATTACAGGCGACATTGTGTTGTCAATGTATACATTGCCGGAGTGTATCGGGTTGAAATACAGAGCAGGCACAATAAGGAAGCAACAAAGCATATTCGCACTGCGAATTTTAAATTTAATGAAATATTCCATTCGACGTAGTGGTTTGGAGGAAGGAGTGAGTCGAGACGTCGCCTTATCCCGCTGTAAGAATGAGAAGCTGTGCTTAGCATTGTGCTTTTCGTTTCAGCTGTGCATCGCAACATTCTCATTACAGTAGTAGTTGCCGTACACATTTCATTGCGATTAGGTATTCTACAAGCGGTAATACGTTTACGAATAACCTAAATCTATTTTAATTATTCATCGCAATACACAGGGTTACCCGTTCAACCCGTGCCTGACCGAAGACCAGTACAAAGAAATGGAGAAGAAGGTCAGCTCGACGCTCACCTCTCTCCGCGGAGAGCTCAAGGGCACCTACTACCCCTCTGACGGGAATGAGCAAGAAGGTGCAGCAGCAGCTTATCGACGACCATTTCCTGTTCAAGGAAGGTGACCGCTTCCTGCAGGCGGCCAACGCCTGTCGCTTCTGGCCCATCGGCCGAGGCATCTACCACAACGATGCCAAGACCTTCCTCGTGTGGGTGAACGAGGAGGACCACTTGCGCATCATCTCCATGCAGAAGGGAGGGGACCTAAAGGAGGTAAGGGGTACCCTCCACATCGTGGTTGTGCGCTATGCACGAAGACTATGGCTGTTCATGTAGCCGTAAGCGGCACAGGCCGCCAGTGAACGTCTGAGTAACAAAAAAATCTGGTGGCCAGCCTAATCCTTGACTTAGCTGAGAGGTAGTGACCCCGGTACGTCGGCGTTCGTATGCCCTGATCTAAAGGCCGCCTCCCGATAAATATAAGTAAATTCCTTGGCGGAACATTGGCAAACAATTGCAGGCTGATCTGGTGTCCAGGACACACAGGCCTGGAGGGAAACGAAAGGGCCGACGCTCTTGCTCGAGGGCTCACGAACCGAGCAGAGCATCGTCCGCACTTTCCATCCTTCCAAACACTCCAGGAGGAAACTAGCGAGGAGGACAAAGACCCATTCAGAATGGCCCCTCGCGAACTTCTTGCTCATCAGCGAGGCACGCGACAAAAAAAAAAAATACAGCAACCCCCCACCAATCATTACAAGGGGAGGACGCGACTGATCTCCGCCGAATTCAAACGGGGGTCTTTCCCAACCTGCAGAGATTGCACAAAATTTTTCCAACGCTGTATGGGCACGCCTGCCCGTGGTGTGGCGGCTCGCCTTCGTTATATCACATATCATGGGGATGTCTAAACCGAGCACCAAATTTAGATACCTTTTTAGGTCACTACAGGCTCTCTAATACTTTCGAGCAATGGGAGGCACAGCTCGCCAGCTCTGACCCGGAGGTTCAACTTGCGCTCCTGGGTCACGTCAGGCAGGCGGCAGTTGCCAGTGGAGCCCTGGACTTGGGGCCCCACCCATCGAGCTCATGACCCCTTGTCCCAAGCCCCTATGAATAAAGTTCTTCTTCCTTGAGCTCATTTTGTGTTTCGTCACACTGTCAAAGTGGACCTCAGAGGCCGCCTAGAAAGAACTAGGTGGTTGCGATCTCCTCCGCCAGGTGTCACAATAATCCCAGCTGCCCACACGAAAAGCGTTTCCTCTTTAACATATATTCATTAATAATCCCGACAGCTAATTGATCCTTACCTTAATTAATCCTGTTAAATGCGAAGCATTTCCTAGCGAACTTCAACGACTTCGAGCGTATCTATCTATCTATCTATCTATCTATCTATCTATCTATCTATCTATCTATCTATCTATCTATCTATCTATCTATCTATCTATCTATCTATCTATCTAGCCGCCTATGACTTTGTGCTCTTCTGACCGTATCGTTAATGAAATTTATACCAAAAGTGGTATGGCATAACATGACTGCATGACGAACATGAATAACTGATCATATCATGAAAATCATGAATAACTTGTCATGAAAAGTATAATTTACCCGCCATGGCGATAGTGCTCCTGAGGCCGTTTACTTAACTTGATATATCCAAAAATTGGTACGATGCGACATTTCTGCATGACCAACATAAATGACAGGTGGTAATATGAAAATCATGACTTGCATGTCATGTACATGATTGACATGCCACGCTCATGGCGCGCTGACGGCGGTTTCACTAGCTTGATATACACCAAATTTGGTATTGCGTGACGTGACTGTATGACAAACATAAATGCGAAGTGGTCATATGGAAATCATGACATGTCATGTGAAACATGACTTGCATGCACGCTCATCGCACGCTCGTGGCCGTTTCGCTAGCTTCATATACACCAAATTTGGTATTGTCACGTTACTGTGTGACGGGCATACATGACAAGTGGTAATATGGAAATTATGACCCGTCATATGCGACATGACTTGCATGCCACGTTCATGGCACACTCTTGGCCGTTTCGCTGGCGTGATATACCCCAAATTTGGTATTGCGGCATGTGACTGTATGACTAACATAATGACAAGTCGTAATATGTAAATCATGACTTGTCATGCGCGACATGACTTGCATGCCACGCTCATGGCACGCTCGCGGCCGTTTCGCTTGCTTGATATACACCAAATTCAGTATTGCGTGACGTGACTGTATGAACAACCTAAATGAGAAGTCGTAATATGGAAATCATGACATCTCATGTACAACATGACTTGCATGCCACGCTCATGGCCCGTTTGCGATCATTCCGCTAGCTTGATATACACCAAATTTGGTATTGAGTGACGTGACTGTATGACGAGCCTAAATGACAAGTGGTAATATGGAAAATCATGACATGTCATGTGCAGCATGACTTGCATGCCACGCTCATGGCACGCTCGCGGCCGTTTCGCTAGCTTGATATACACCAAATTTGGATATTGAGTGATGTGACTGTGTGACGAGCATAAATGACACGTGGTGATGTGAAAATCATGGCATGTCATGTGCAACATGACCTGCTTGCCACGCTCATGGCACTCTCGTGGCCTTTTCGCTTGCCTGATATACACCAAACTTGGTATTGAGTGACGTGACTGTATTACGACCATAAATGACTTGCTAATATGGAAATCATGACATGTCATGTGCAACACGACTTGCATCCCACGCTCATGGCACTGTCTTGACCGTTTCGCTAGCTTCATATACACCAAATTTGGTATTGCGTGACGTGACTGTATGACGAACATAAATGATAAGTGGAAATATGGAAATCATGACATCTCATGGACAAGATGACTTGCATGCCACGCTCATGGCTCGCTCAAGGCCATTTCGCTAGCTTGATATACACCAAAATTGGTATGACGTAACGTGACTGTATAGCGAACATAAGTGACAGGTGGTAACATGAAAATGTTGGCATCCATGTCATCTACAATTTCATTTACATGCCACGATCTTCGTGCGCTAGCGTCCAGTTCGCTAGCTTGATATACACCTAAATTGGTATTGCGCGACGTGACTGTATGACGAACATAAATCACAGGTCCTAACATGTAAATCATGACATGCATATTATGTGCAGCAAGATTTGCTCCTGGCTGCCTGCATCGCATTAAATCGATTCACACAGTGCGTGGGATCTGCCGTTTTTTGGATATCATATGTATCCAATATAACTCTCAACCTTAACTAGTACTGTCGATAACGTACCAGTTTATTACAGGCTTTTGCCGTCGCCGTTGCCGTCGCTGTCGGCGTCATGTCGCCTATGCAGTCCAAATTCATAAGAGCCCCTAGCGCATCGTACGTTCTACCCGCGGGTAATAGGTTGCGAGTGGGGGGCGACGAGCGCGGCTGAAGCGGAGATCAAACGAGCCGGCCTATCTCCGTCGCTTCGAGGCGCAGGCGATCGGATCCCCCCGCTTGTTAGACCGCCCGTCGAATGCTCCAGCGGAGAGGAAACACCCCACCCGTTCTTAACGAGTGCGAAAAGACGCGCGGGGGGGGACGGGGGGGGGGGGCGTTCACTCAAGCAGTAACTGCGACCTTTGATTTTACGAGCGTGGTCGTCGCTGGCGCGCGCGTTATCTGGCGATCTCGCCACCCGTATGCGGACGTCTCGTATACCCTTCTACGTGATGCGCTCTCAGCGCGATGAGACGGTGCGAAAAATGTGCCCGGAGCGGCCGTGTTCTCTTACACCAGCGTTTTGTAGAGTTGTGTGAGATCGCATCCAAATGAGTTAGCTACCAGCCGCCCTTCGTATAACATTACAATTTGGTGTTATCGCATTCATTGCTTCACCCCTTGCGGTGAAACTGTCACTTTTTGTCTGAAACCGATTTTTTTTAGTATTCATATAACCGGAAGTACTTGGATCAAAACTCGTTGCTCGGGCGGCTAAAATATTCTATTGAACTCTCAGTAGTATTTTACGCTCCGGGAAATGCCTTTGGCCAGGCCCTTAGCCAGGGGAGAGGGGGGCCCTAGAGGCCCCCCCCCCCCTTTGAAATTAGGATTGACGGGGGGTGTTTTACCGAGAAAAAATAATGAAAATAGGGGGTTTTCAAGGTTTTCACCAGGTGGGCCCCCCCGAAAAAAAAATTTCTGGCTACGAGCCGGCCTTTGGCAAAGGTACTGCGTCCTGTGGAATGTAAAGTAACGGCACTGTTGATTACAAAAAGGCGGAGATGTTCAATACGATAGCGCTAGCGCATTACCTGTGCAGAGATAGCTATTCTATCCAAAATCTGAAACACCTTAAAAGACTATCGTTCATTCTAGGTTTCGGTCGTCACTCGCTGATGTCATACTTATGGAGAAGCATACACATGTAGACAAAGGACGCAAAAGTCCCTCTGGAATTCTATTAAATTTTCTGACGAAAGTGCACTTTCTTCGTATACGCGGGAGGCATTGCTACCAATAACACGTCTTATCACTCGCATCCTTCCAGGTGTATGGTCGTCTGGTGACAGCGGTGAAGGAGATTGAGAAGAAGTTGCCCTTCGCGCGCGATGACCGCTTCGGGTACCTGACCTTCTGCCCCACCAATCTGGGTACCACTATTCGTGCGAGTGTGCACATCAAGTTGCCCAAGCTTGCCGCCAATAAACAGAAGCTGGAGAAAATTGCGGCCAAGTACAACCTACAAGTGCGAGGTACGTCGAAGGGTCTCTTTTTGGCGATGTGCAAAAGGGCACATTTGCCCTTCGCCGTGCTACTTTGGTTTCATTGGTATCCCCCACCAGAGCCCTCTCAGAACAAGTAAGGTGGTCAAAGAAATAGCGTAAACGCTAGTTTTCATAAGAAAACGTCAGAGCTGTGTCCCTAAAGATGCATTGTCAGACAAAGAGCACGTAGAAACGTCACGAAACCTTTTATATCTGGTGTGCCCGGCCGACAAAGACGAAGGCCGCAATCTCTCAAACAACAGCGTAAAAGATTGTTAGCGTGATTTTTCTTTAATAAAAGTGTAATCTGGCAAGAAGACTCGGCATGCCAGAGGTTCTTTTCCATCTTCATTGATACTAATTCCCGTCATGCTTGGAAATAGGGGCGATGAAGTTACCTAGCATGTTTTATACGCGCCATAATTACATGAATCTATGAGAACATAAAAGGCACTTAATTATACGTACGTATTCCAAAGTAAGTGTATGGAATCGTGAATGACCCATCAATCAACCAGACAAAGGCGTGAGAGATCAAACGTACTCACAAGCACTTGCTCGTCGCTCCTCTTCTACGGACGTTTTTTTTTCGCATCCGTCCTGTATCCGCTCTTAGTAACAATTTGTCTCGCATTCTCTGTGATATATAGGGAGCACATTAGAGGATACACAGATTTTGCTACTATTGCGCGCGAGTTCGTTCACGTACCTGTGTTTATTACATGACTGTTCTACGATCGATGCATCAGCAAAAAAGGGTAAAGAAGAGCGCCAGATCTGCTTAAAATTTATACAGCGAATACTGTAATGCTGCCCATTTAATAAAGCTGTCATTGTTTGTTCACAATTTGCTAATGCTTACTCCTGATTATTGGCGTTTTGCGAGCGCACAAACGATGGCCGCTCGTTTCGGCACTGCGCATTCGGCGACTGCCCACTATACTTGCCCGTATGCAACACTATACAGGGCTAGTAGGTGCGTTTGCATATGACTGGTTGTAGGTCGTATTCACGTAAACAACGGTATTACAAAGAATCCGACTACTATCCATAATGCAGGAAAGGTGATTTAATACGAGGCATTTTGTCTCACATGGTGCCCTGTAATTTTCAACGGAGGATAAGAAACGGCGGCAACCACGCAGAATCATCCAACCACCAACATTTTCCCGGAATGAATTTCAGCGTGTTTAGGCAGAGAAGGCAAGCGCGTCTTATAGCACAGTTATAATCCTCACCCATTAAAAAAAACGACACACCGCTTTCGGATGCATGCAAACGTTGCTACCAATAACGCAGTAATGCAAATGAGTTCTGCGGAAGCCCCCAAGGTGGCGGAAGGGTCATGAAAGGGAAAATAGACAACCACCCGTTTGTAGCGCGAAGCCACAAGAAAATCCATACGGATTTCTCAGAAAGAAAAGCTTCTTAGTTGCCGAAAAATTCTTCCTGGTTTAGGGGTTCAAACCCGGGGCCAGCGCCTTTCCGGGGCGGTCGCTCTACCAATTGAGCTAACCAGGAAGCTAGCAATTGGCAGCGCGAGAGCGAATTCATCGACAACTCGAAGCGCATGGACACAAGTAATGCAAATGAGTTCTGCGGAAGACGGCAAGGTGGCGGACGGGTTATGAAACGGAACATAGACAACCACCCGTTCGTAGCGCGAAGCCACAAGGAAGCTTTTCTTTCTGAGAAATCCGTATGGATTTCCTTGTGGTTTCGCGCTACAAACGCGTGGTTGTCTATTTTCCCTTTTATTAACACAGTAATGCCGTCAGGCATGACAGGATTACTGTGAAGTCCTGACAGTAATGTCCACTTAATGTCCTGACAGTAAGTCCACTTGTCTTCCTCAAGGCTGGAAATGTTATAGCCTTGAGAAAGACATGTCCACCTGTCGAAATGTCGGCTTGAGGTCACAACCTGTTTGCGGATTTCTTTACGATAATGCTGTGTAGTTCATATATCTCCAGGTGTATTCCTCGCACTATGCTTTCGTGTGCAAGGACAACGAGCACTGATTTTGTGTTTTGATCCTTGTTTTTCATAAACGCTAAACGCTGCTGCGTGAAAACACGATAACAGGTGGCTTTGAAACCGAGTGCTCACTTACTCGAATTACGAAGCACGGCAGCACAGATCCTCAGTGATAATCCAGCAGAGAAAGAATGACCACGTCAGTAATCACGGACACCTTTTGCGCCATTTGTATTAGAAGAGTGTGTGGTAGACATCAGTTTCCATCCATTTTCTATGCATCCCTTCACTGTACATCCATCCCTCCATGACTGGATAGATGGAGGGACCCAAAGTGGACGGACGGACGGACAGACAGACAGACAGACATACAGACAGACAGACAGACAGACAGACAGACAGATAGATAGATAGATAGATAGATAGATAGATAGATAGATAGATAGATAGATAGATAGATAGATAGATAGATAGATAGATAGATAGATAGGACGGATGAATGAATAAATACCCAAATGACCATAGATGTGATGAGATATCTAACCTTGATAAGAGTGTTTATCTTTACTTGACATTGCCCACGCCTATGGGGCCCGAATTCGGAGGAAATTCTCTTCAGTAAGTGCGTTTTACAATTTATCAGCCTGCTTCTTTGATTATTTGTTCCACATCCCGATTGGCTGATTTCATAGGCGAGCGCACGAGAAGGGCACGAAGGCGGCCGCACCCTTTAATGTCCTGGGATAAGGGTGGAGGTGCGGGTGTCAACATTTCGGCCAGCAAGCTTGTGACCATAATGGCGGTTCAAAGATCCTGATGTAGCATTCCAAGGACTGTTCACTTACATTTTAGTAATAATAATAATAATTATAATAATAATAGTAATAATAATAATAATAATAATAATAATAATAATAATAAGAAGAAGAAGAAGAAGAAGAAGAAGAAGAAGAAGAAGAAGAATCCAGTAAAAGCTCCTTAATTGGAACTCGATTAATGCGAACTACAGTTAATTCGCACTGATGCCCTTGTCCCAGCCCAGCCTTGTGTACTTCTATGGGGGGGAACCTCCCGATAATTCGAACGCGTGGGTATCCACAATGGTTAATTCGAATTTTGAGGCCCTGGTTTTCATTGCTTCCCGCAGAAGTCGGCCCAGAGTGATCACAATGAGTAGCAAAACCAAGCCAAAGCAAATTGAATAGAGATGCAATACAAATAAACACAAGCATTTCTCCGCACACGAGAATTCGGACGCTGCGCTAGAGCTCTTGGGCAAGTTGCCCACAATGCTCATGGAGTCGCGACAAAAGAAACGCAAGCAAATACAAATGACTGATTATTACTTTCAAATTTGATTGCGTTAACGCTGCCATGTAAATAAACATGTTTTAGAGCATAAATAGCGTCATATATTTCACAAATAGGCTCTCTGCTCACATAAATGCATGTCGGTGCTTGTTTTTGGCGTATCACTGACTGAGCAATTCTATTCGCTAATAAAGCTCCATGCACTTAATTTACGAAATCACCTGCCGCAAACGTACGTATAATGGCGCCTAGTTCAAGATGACGAATCCAGAGGTGGCTTCCTTGGGTTTTGTCCGCTCAGTGGGGAGCGATGTCCGTTCATTCTAGCACCCGCCAAGTAAATCGAACTCCGCTAAATTCGAACAATTTTATGGTTTCCTTCGAGTTCAAATTAACGAGCCTTTAGTGTACTATCTGGGGTTTTACGTCTCAAAACCACGATATGATGGACGCCGTAGTGGAGGGATCCGGAAATTTCGACCATCTGGTGTTCTTTAACGGGCACTGAAATAGCACAGAACTTCTACCTCTAGCATATCGCCTCCACCTAAATGCTGTTTACTTCTCATCAGTAGCACGATGACGTGCTATTCATAAATGGAGGCATTTATGAGTAGTAGGTCATCGCTTTATTTTCATTGTTTCCATCCATTGTGAATCGTGATGTCCTTTGAACTCGAGCAACGAGGTGGGGGGCGCTGCGATGCAATTTTGCGCCCCCCCCTCCCCCCCCCCTCCCGTAATGGGGAACCCTGCGCACGCCTATGGCTGAAGTATTCTTACGAAAATTGTCAGCCTCAGATGTTTTTGTGAATACTGACCTGATCGTTGTGCGCAGTTTTGTCCTTGAATCCTGCAGGCGACGGAACAACCACAGTATTTATTTCTTCTGTGTGAAGATCTTGTCGTATCCTTTCGTCGCAGGTACCCGTGGCGAGCACACTGAGAGCGAAGGCGGTGTCTACGACATATCAAACAAGCGCCGCCTTGGCCTCACGGAGTACCAGGCTGTCAGGGAGATGCAGGACGGAATCCTCGAACTAATCAAGCTAGAAAGAGACTCATAGGACCGGTCATCGCAATTAGAGAGAAGCAAATAGTGCAGCTTCTGTACTGAAGTTTGCGCAACTGCGCATCCACAAATTCATTGTAAATAGATACACAGTACTCAAGAAGACCGAAGCCTGTGTCACTGTTTTTGTTGATAGAAGAAAAAACATCGATTGTGCATGCAACTACCACGTACAGTCACAGGCACATTTTGCAGCGCAGCAATG
>JALIZH010027076.1:0-47250 GCA_030522465.1 Rhipicephalus appendiculatus
GGGATGCGAAGCAGCAGCGGTGCGCACGGCGTTGACCCGGTTGAAACGGGTGTCGACGCGGGTGCTGGAAGAACGGTTTGAAGCGAAACTCGGTGTAGCGTTTACTCGAGTAAACGTTTGTTTGAAACGCAAGGACACGGGAGGCGGGTCAGAGTTGTTGCGAGCGGGCGGAGCAGCCGGCAGTTGCGGGCGCTGCCGTGAGCATGCTGCGGGTGAGGGAGAGAGTGACGTCAGCGCGCACCTGCGAGGGAAGCGTGCGAGGGGAGCGTGACCTACTTGGCAACGCTCCAACACCTACGGCGAGGGAAACGCGTTACGTCGCATTCGTACGGACTTACGTAACGTACGGCGTTACACACGTGAGTCAAATAGCTGCTTCGCACCTAAAACATGGTTGATCCCTCCTTCATAGGAATCGGTATCACACGAAAGTAAAACGTGTCCTTACAGATGTAGCTGAATGTTTCCTGTAAGTTGATATAAGAAAGCTTGCCCAACACTTAACGTGGATGCACCCACGTTGACTCTTGGTGGTACATTTTTATTACAATCACTTTTTTAGTCCATGGTCAATGATTAAACAAACCCTTGTGGTAGTTGTAGTAGTTAACAATGAGAGCGTAATCAGAAAATGCGGTGTCACAGCCAGAAGAGCGTCGCCGAATAGACGCAGTGTTTGGGCTAAGGTCGCCATTTCGCGGCATGTTGAAGAGTTAATGAACACCATGGCCGGACTACAGGGAAACGCAACGCGCGTTGTGTCTCCCCTGTAGCCCGGCCACAATTTTTCTGGGGCGAGCGAGGAAAAACGATGTTACATCCAGGCGAAGGAGGCACTCGTCGAAGAGTTATTTTTGGTATGAATGGATGCTATGGGAGAGGCCGACCCTTGGGCTAAGGTCGCCACTTCGCGGTGTGGAAAAACATTGACAAAATTGCACTTATTTTCGAAATGGGACGGACGCGTATGAACGATGCGTTGCAGGACCTAATCGCAGAGGCCATGGTCAGGATGCATTACTTCAGTTTACCGCTCCCAGAGGGCCACACCACCCCGTCGACAGAGCGCTGCGAGAGGAAAGTGTGAGATATAAAAGGCGCATTCGTAAAGACCCCCCCCCCCCCCCCCCCCAGACTGTGTGACCGTGGAGCAGTGATAGCGTGCCCGGCATCTGCTGTCGCGGACTGGGGGGTCATGGGTTCGACTACTATTGACGGATTTTTTTTCTTTTTTGCCGTCTGATCCTGTGCCTTTTTTCGACGTCATTTCCATGATAGAAATACGTCACTGAAGTCTTGGTGCACCTCGGCATAAAACACTTTCATGTTAAAAAAAATCGGCGCAGCTGGTACCAAGTTGCGCAAAGCTGGGTCACAGCAGAGCTGTTCGGCACCCAGCTTGTCCTGGCTTGGCTAGGCTTTCAATCTCTCACCTCTCCCTGTCAAACCTCTTACAAGTCCTTAGTATAAATGGCTACGCGTGGTCTCTTTTAACAACGAAGCTATTCTAGTCGAGGCTTCCCCGTCCGATGGCGTAGCGCTGATCCCGAGGAATCGCAGTGTGGCGAGAGTAAAGGCCTGGCCACACGTACTATCGCGCTCAGTATGAGCTACATCACGCGAGCGCGTGGCCCAGCGCTCTGCAAGGCTGTAAAGTGGCGCCGATCGTGCCATATTTTCGAGTTATTGGGAGAGTGTGGCTATTCCTGTAAGTGTGCATCACTCCCTATTGCTTGCTTTCACCCTGGCCCTCTTTTATTTGAAGGAACGTTTTGCCATTTATTTAGCTTTACTGAAGAAAAAAATCGAAGTCTGTGTGTCAAGCCACGGCGGCCGTTATCATTTTCGAAGCTGACATCACGACAGGGCAAAACGAGGGCGAGCGTGAAAGCAAGGCGAGGCGATGCACACTCAAAGAAACAGCTAAACGCTCCCCTGATAACTCCAAGTTATTTAACGATCGGCGCCACGGTACAACCTAACAGTGCTCTTGGCCACGCGCTCCCACGATGTAGCTCATACTGAGCGCGATAGTACGAGTTACAGCGTGTCAGCGCGTAGCTTTTTGATGCGGTGCCGCGCTCTCCCTTTATGGAGAGAGAGGGCGCGTGGCTACGCGAAGATGCGCGCCCTCCCTATTTATAAATGCCTGACCACACGTACCCGTTGCAGCGCGTCAGCGCGTGGCTTTTTGACGCGCGCGCCGCGCCCTCTCCCTATGGAGAGAGAGAGGGCATGTGGCTACGCGAAGCTGCGCGCCCTCTCTCTCCATAGGGAGAGGGCGCGGCGCCGCGTCAAAATGACGCGCGCTGACACGCTGCAACGGGTACGTGTGGTCAGGCCTTAAAGGAGCAGTGACATCAACTTTACGCATGTCACGTTTTTTGCGTCAACGTGTAGTTATCGATCCCCTAGTAACGATTAGGTACTGATAATGCAACAAAGCGACGAATTAATATATGTAATAATGATTAGTGTGCCAGTATCGAACGCAATTCAAAACGGGAGCAAAGCCCGCCAATTTTTAGCGCAGCCAACGCTGCCAAGCGGCCACCTCCCGCGGTCACGCCCCATCTGATCACGTGGCCACACGAAATGGTGACGCGAGCTTCAGCTGACATTTCGTCTGCTCGGCGCGCACGTGTAGGCATTTGTTCGCCACCCCGATCGTCGTCGCCGCCGTCAAGAGCGTCCAGAAGCGACGATAAAAACACTGAGGAATATGGAATCGCTGTGATTCGCGACGTGGTGAATCATTTACGATTCGATCCTCTTCAGAGTAGTGATTCTGATATCGACGCCCGACCCGGCAGCGACGAGGAGGCAGCTGGAGACGCGCGCTCGGGCAATGCTAGCTGGCAAGACATGTCACAACTACGCATATGAACCCTGCGTACTTGTTATTTGTTTGAAATAATATTTCTCTGAACCATACGTTCTGTACTGGTGCACTTTGATCGGTTATTGTCATGTTTGCGTCTACCTAAGCATAACCAATGTGTCGTAATAACAGGTCAGCTAGTGAATGTTGCCATGTGTGTCAATTGTAATGTATACTGCTTCATAGACTGAAACGCGACAAGAAAAAAAAGTGAAACGCGGAGGCCTGTCGTTTTGATTCCGTGAGCGCGTTGTGGGGGGTAGCGTTTTGCGATGGCGCGCCATACTTTTCGCTTTTTCTCTTATTTGAAGAGCATGATTGCAGTGCACAACGGTTTCACGGCATGCTGGCACGTAATGCGATGGAGATCGTAGCTTCGAATAATCACATTCGCGCTCATGACTCCACGACCAGCGGCCGTGCCACGACAGTCCACCCGAAGCGGCACAACGAAAACGCAGGATTCACACGAACGCGCTGCACAAGCAAAACAAAACAAGCGACGCCGTTGCCAGGCAGCTTGGCGTCGCGGCCAGGCGGTACCACAAGTAGGCACCACGATGAAAACATTAATCTTGTCGACGTCAGCGTTGCTCGCGCATCGTCACTCAGCGTCCTGAGGCGTGGCCTAGACGCTAGCTGAACACGTCAAAATAGTGTCGATGTTGCATGGCACGAACGCGCAGTTGAGCCTTTGCCCGCTCTTTGCGCTCGATTTGAAATTTGGTGTCACTGCTCCTTTAAGGCGAGGGCGCGGCGCCGCGTCAAAAAGCCACGCGCTGATACGCTGCAACGCGTGCGTGTCGTCGGGCCTTAAAGGGCCCCTAAACCACCAAGAGACGCTCGCGTGCTCCTCTCCGGGCCTTTCCTCTATCGACAACAGCCGTCATGACGTCACCAGTATGATTAGGTGACGTCGCGAGCAAGAGACGCTGTCAGTGGGCGAAGAAGAGCCTGTTTTCTGGTACCAAATGAGCGCGTTTTTTGCGTTTCCTGATCGGACGCAGAGGAAGGGCCGTCGGAGAGGTGGACAGACAAGCCAACGAACGCAGCTTAGCGAAGGAAAGAGTGAAACGAGGAAACGCCCGTAACTTCGGCAGCGTTCGCTGTAGACTCGTGCACAACTGGAACGCCACGACTAAATTTCGACCTGCGGGTGGTTTAGGGGCCCTTTAAGGCTCCGTAGGAAGGGGTGCTGCGCCATACCGAGAGTGCCGAGGCTGAAGCTTGACGGGGGAACCAAGGAGAGAAGCTCCAGGAAGGGGGAGAGTGCGGTCTTGCGGAAAGAGTGAACTAATGAGAGGCATGTTGTCGCGTTACTGCCACCGTGTCGGGGCAGACGCGCAGGAGAAAGAACACAAGAGGCAAGCGTTCAAACCCCAAACCAAAAAGACCCCCAGTTTATCGTGAGTCCAGCTTTTAAAGGGACCGATAACTGCCCAGAACATGAACTGGGATTACTCCACTGATGGAAAGATTGTGCGTCGCACTGACTCAAACCAACCCTGTTTTTTTTCGTGAGCGGTGGATTTATATTTTTATTTCTTCATCGAAATAGGCGAAAAATAACCTTTGGTGCCTCTGGTGGCAAATACATGAACGAATCGATGTACCTTGTCACGTGACCGTTGATTGCTGTAGACGGTTGAGAATCTTTTTGTTGGTACTGAAATATTGTTCGTTTCTTCATATTAAAAGATATTAGTCCATAAAGATGTATACATAGGCCTGCGTTAGTAGTATGCATTAAAGCGGCGCTGCCTTCGCGTGACGTAATGATACCATGCTCGTCAGCGCGTCTTGAGCAACTTTTCAGCGTGCTCATGCAACCGTGCGCGCAGTTTGCGCGCACGGTTGCACTGTATCACGGCAATCATTGCGCAAGTACAGAAAGAGTCACACTGAACATCAATGATAGCACTGCAGACACTGGGTAGGCTACAACCACACAAGAATAGCGACACCAAATTTTTTCACTGTATGTTTCAGTGTGTGTTTCTGTGGCCTTGAACTCGAGCGTTCTTCGATCTTGTTGGACGAGCAAAAGGATGGTTCGAAGATGATGATGATAAGTTGAGCTCATCGTCAGTATAGTATTTCATTGCTGCCTGTATGTTTTCTGCGCTACGATTTTTGAGCGACATAATTTTGCTACCTACACTTCGTCTCAGAAATGACGCGCACTGCTACTCGGCGCGGCCGTGCATATGCGTAGTGACGTTTTCGGTGACTTGGCTTGGCTCGTGTATCGATAGAGTAACGCCGCCGGTACAAGCCACCCATGACACAGACACAGGCAACCTTGGGCGCAGGCGCACAAAACGCGGTATATATACAGGGAAGGTGTATAATGCCACATCATCTCATTGTAGCAGGTTGTTATTTAAAAAAAATTGTTGAAAAGCTCAAAATAAAGGTGGTTAGGCACAGTTGTAGGAACTCCTGCGAAAGCAGAACGACGACAGCTTTCACACATCGCGAGAAGGGTGGCGGCATCGCTATCAATTCTCAGCGTTGCTGGAGGAAAGGTACATGTGTGTTTAGAGCCTTTCAGATCGAAAAATACTGCTTGTAAAATAACTACGTGCTTTTGGGACTAACTACTGCAGCTACAAACACTACGAAGGGTGAGCTTTCTGTCGCGCCGTAAAAAAATGGGTCGAGAAAAATCAGTTAAAGTCGAGTGGGCGGAGCCGACCCCGGTGAGCTCAGACGCCGCAGCCGTACCGGAACGCGGGCGTCGCTGGGTCGAACAGCACATCACGCCGATGCGTTCCGACATGCGTTCCTCGAAGCGCTGGTCGCGTTTGATGCAACGCCACACCCAAATGTTTCTTTTTTCTTTTTTTAGCCACTGCACTGTATCACGGCAATCATTGCACAAGTACAGAAAGAGTACCACTGAACATCAATGATAGCACTTCAGACACTGGGTAGGCTACAACCACACACGAATAGCGACACCAAATTTTTTCACTACTAGTAACCGTAACGTTTCGGTGCAATCACCTTCTTCCCGAGCGTGTCTCATAACCACTTGGTTCTTCCGCCGGTGATGGAACAGGTTGTCTGTCATCAGCGACATTTTGAACGGGCAGTTCTCTCACTTGGCGAATGTATGCGGTTCTGCTTGGCGAGCTTAAGTCCGGTGGGAAGTCATAACTTCCGTCCTCGTCATCAGCCTTCTGCTCGAGGATCACACGAGAGCCCTACGATTTCTTTCTATTTGTGCGCCAGAGTCCATTCTAATAACGTAGGACCTTGGTCTGTTGGCGTTCTGTATGACTACGCCTGCAGCTTTACAGTCATTAACCCACACACTGATCACAGATAGCAGGGGTGGAATATTGCGTGCAGCATGCCGGCGATGTTATGCTCGGCCAGCTATGCTATGCTATGCTATGCTATGCTATGCTATGCTATGCTATGCTATGCTATGTTATGTTATGCAATGCTATGTTATGCTCGGCCAGCGTGCCTGGATAGCCGAGTGGTTACGATGCTCGCATTCGGATCGTGGGTACGCGGTTTCGAATCTCGCCTCGCCAAGAATTTTTTTTTCGCCAGGGATATCTCTCTTGCTCTTTTTTTCTTTATCTTTCTTCCTTCCTTTCTTTCTCTCCGCACTTGTTCTCTCATCCATCAGAGTTTTGCAGGCCACGCCGGAAAAATCGACGCTCGCGCTCCGGGAGCGAAGCAGAAGATAACGAAGGGAAAGAAGAGGCTGAAGAGAGCGCGTGTCGGTTCATGATGATGATAATTTCTCTTTACACGTCACGGACCAACGCACGGCTTAAGCAGCTCCGCTGTTAAAAAATGCCCCCCACCTCCCCGAAGGGAATCGTGAGGAAATGCGAATGCATTTCGCGCGCGCTTCACTCCATTTATATATGGTGGTTGTGGTTCGAAGAAGGAAAAGGCGCCTAATTTCTGCAGCCCGGTCGGGAGCACGGTGCAGCGCCTGTTCTTTATTTTATTTTTTTTTTTGCTTCTTCCTTTTTTTTTCTTTTTTTTTCTTTTTTTTTTACTTTATATATATACGTGCGAGCGAGCGGACCGGAGAGTGGGGCGCAGGGAGGAGAGAGAGCGAACGGCGAGAGAAGGAGCGGCGAAGCACTGCACCTACCCTCTCCTACACTCTCTCCACACACGCGGGAGCTCCGCCTAGCTCCCGCGATGCGAGCGCCCTCACACACCAGAGCGCGCTCCTCCTCTCCACTCACTCTCCGCTACTCCGCCCGCACCACCTGCTCCGGTTGCTAGGGGTGAGGATAAGCGCGCGCGCCCGCAGCTGTTGCTATGGGAGAGGGAGTGAGAGCGGAGAGATGCGGACACCGACGGACGCCTTACGTAGCCCGACTGAGAAATGCTTTCGCGTTTAAAATTTTCTTGTTTATTTTTTATTTTTATTTAGTAATACTGTCGACCCTCATGCAGGGTCATAACAGAGAGGACAATACAATTACATACATAAATGTACAAGCTACATAAAGTTGCGTAATATTTGGCCCTTCACAATGAAAGGAGGTATTCCCTTAAATAACAATTCAGAATAACAATTCAAAACAATACAAAATTCACTGACATTTTGCAAAATATCTACCGTGGACATGAAGTCGCTTACATGACTTGGCAAAAAAAAAAAGCTTAAATTCAACAATCTCGTAAATTCGCCTCTACAGCATTTTCGAAGTCTGTAATATCTTTTGTAACAACAATGGCATTTGGTAGTTTGTTCCACATTTCAATGACATCTGGGAAGAAAGAATATCGAAACGTGTCAGTATTTGTTTGGTATGGTTTTATGACCCTGTCGTGGTTAGTTCGAGGGTTTCTTTTGCCTGGAGTGTGCAAATATTTGAGCTTATCAATCTTCAGCTGATCGTACATTATTTGGAAAAGTACCTTCAGCCTATATTTATTTCTACGTAGTTCAAGAGAATCTAAGTTGCATCTCCGTAACATCAGCGTGACCGATTCCTTCCTTCGGTACGTTGAACAAATAAAACGTGCCGCTAGTCTCTGAATCCTTTCCAGCTTTTTTCTTAAGCGTCACTTGATGGGTACTCCAAACAACGGTTGAATATTCTAGTATCGTTCTAACGAAGGTGGTGTATGCAATATATTTTACGTCACGCGATGCATGTTCGAGTTTCTTCCTCAATATGTATAACTTTTGATAGGCTTTCGTGCAGACGTTATCTATATGTTCATTCCGTGTTAATTTTTGCGTAATTGTTACCCCGAGGTACTTGAACTGGTGCGCATGTAACAACAAGTGTCCACCAATGATGTACGAAAATGAATGGATAGTTTTTATTTTGCTGATGTGTGTATATGTAGACTTAGAATAATTTATTGCCATTTTCCATTTCCTACGTCAATTATCTAAATTTTGCACACAATTCTGAACTTTGAGTTGGTCGTCTAGTTTGGTAATAGTGGCGTAGATTAAGCAGTCGTCTGCGAAAAGTTTAACCTGGACACCCTCTTCTGCTGTGCTACTGATATCACTGATATAGAGGAGAAACAATAGAGGCCCCAGTACTGAGCCTTGGGGCACTCCTGAAAATACAGCGAAAGGATCTGATGAATGGCCATCCAGATTTACTACCTGCGTACGGTTTGTTAAATATGCTTCAATCCATTTTACTACGAGTTCATTTATTCCTGCATTATGTAATATGAAGATGAATTGGACATGGGATACTTTATCGAACGCTTTCGCAAAATCGACGCAAACCACATCAACCTGTTTTCTTATCTGCAGCCGCAAAATCGTGAATTGTCTCGATTCACTGTGTCACGGTTGATAGCCCGGTTCTGAAGCCATGTTGGCAAAGGTACAGCAAAGTGTTCTGATCTAGAAACCTGAGTATATGTTTTGCTATTATATGTTCGAACGCTTTGCAACTAGCTGAAGTAAGTGATACTGGACGGCAATTTGTTGCCTGTTTTCGGTTGCCTCCTTTAAATACAGGAATGACGAATGCGGTGCGCCAATCTTGTGGCAGTGAGTGCGTTGTATAAATTTTTTGAAATATGATAGATAATGCGACATCCATTCTGCATATCGCTTGAGAAATACAGTAAGTATACCATCGGGACCGCTCGATTTTTTAGTATCTAGTTTGAGTAGTTGTTGAAATACCCTTTCCCTAGATATTTCAATTGTTTCCATTCGAACAGTAGGAGGAATTCTTAAGCCTTCTTCCGTACTCACTGTAGATTCTGGTAGATTAAATACAGACTGAAAAAAATTGTTAAAAATGGTTTGCTATGTCATCCTTTTTCTTTATAGTGTCACTAACAACATGGATTTCATCAGCTGCTTCTTTCCTGTCACTAAAATACCGCCGAAATTTCTGAGGTGAAGACCTGAGGAAATCACTGAGGTTTTTTTTCAAAAAATGTTTGTTTAGATTTAGCCAAAGTACGCTTGAGTTCAGTTTTAGGGGCGAAGCTCCTAAGGGTGTGGGTCTATCCCTCCTCTGTAGTTGTCGTAGTAGTAGTAGTAGGTAGGTAGGTAGGTAGGTAGGTAGGTAGGTAGCCACGTATAGCGGAATGTACCCACTCCACGTGATAAAGATGACGATGACGCAGTATAGTGGAATGTACCCACTACACGTGATAACGATGAAGTATAAGCGCGTTCCAGTATAGTGGAATGTACCCACTCCACGTGATAAAGATGACGCAGTATAGTGGAATGTACCCACTACACGTGATAACGATGAAGTATAAGCGCGTTCCAGTATAGTGGAATGTACCCACTACACGTGACAAAGATGACGATGACGCAGTATAGTGGAATGTACCCACTACACGTGATAACGATGAAGTATAAGCGCGTTCCAGTATAGTGGAATGTACCCACTACACTTGATGACGATGACGCTGATGACCATGAAATATAAGCACGTTCCAGACCACACATTCTCTTTCTGCCATGGATGAAAACGATCGAGCTTCGCCCACTCATCATCATTCACTTCGTGGATATGGCGTGATTTTTTTAGATTTGTCAGAACCACTGGCGACGCAGTCTCTTAATTTTCCTTTTGATATGAATTATATCTCCCGTGATCCAAGGACTTCTCTGTTTCGTTTTTTTAACACGAGATGGAACATATTTGCCTAGGCAATAACTTATAACGCATTTGAATTCTTGCAATAACGTCTCTACTGATTTTCAACCAGAGGTGCTCTCGAAATTTTCAAATTGGATCTCCAAATAGTCAAGAATTGAAGTATCGTCGGCCCTAGCGTAGTCTTTAACTTTTACTGGTACATAGCTCTTCACATGTCGCATTGCTTGAACAGGCAGATCAAGGCAGATCATCCGGTGATCCGATATACTATCTTCCACTTTCACCTTGTAATCATTTAATTTATTTGACAGGAACACCAAGTCTAGTAACGACATTGACCTCGGCGTGATTCTGGTATCTTCAAGTACTACTTGTTTCAGATTGTAGGTACACATAATTTCTAGCATTTTTTTCAGCGCTTACTGGTTTCCCACCACTGTATTAAAAGTTTTTCCAGTTTATATGTGGGATATTAAAATCTCCAGTCATTACCAACCTAGTGTTCCCATTTACGTGAGCACATAAAAACTTGTTCAAGGATTTCAGGAACTCGGGGGAGCTTGAGGGTGGTCGATATACAACTCCAATAAGGAAAACAGTACTTACAGTACTTTGACAAGTTATTCTACACCACAGAGTTTCTGGTATTTCACAATCAATCAACGAAGCCTTAAGAGAACTTTTAGTAATTATACACACTCCGCCTCCACGTAAGTTTCTGTCTTTTCGAAATACGTTGTAACTGGGAAGTAGAACACAATCATTCGGTACATTTTCGTGCAACCATGCTTCTGTTATTGTGGTTATGTGAGGATCGTGTGAAAGCAATAAGTACTCAAGGTGCGTAGTCTTGTTCACTATACTGCGAGCATTGAACGAGAGCAATCTTAGCTATTTCTTTGTCTCAAAATGGCTGCATGAGCTATCAGATCCGTTTGACTTAGATGATACGACGCACTCGATTCGCTTCCTTTTATCGGTATCACGTTTGCCCAAGTGCAAATAGCGCTTGCCTCTGACGTCATCCCGCCCGTATAAATCATCATTTATTCTGAGTTTATCGTGCACGAGAACTACTTTAGCATCCGCCTCCCTATCCGAAACAGCGCTTTTCCATAACTTCTTTCATGTCTGCACTGTTTCCTTCGCATAGTCGTTGCTTATTCTGATCCCAGTTCCCTTCAGTTTCGCGCAGCTTTTAAAAGATGGCATCCTTTTCCTTGCTGTCGTAAAATTTCAGGATCACAGTTCTTGGTTTATCAGGGTTTGCTTTGCCAATTCGGTGAATTCTTTCCACCGTAGTGACTTCTATAGCCAGAACTTTAGAAAAAATGTCATTCACAACACGTCTTCTTAACACCTGCGCAGACTCGTTCGCGCTCTCAGTAAGGCCAAACACCAATAGATTATTTCGTCTGCTTCTATTTTCATAATCGACTAACTTATCATTTTGCTCTCGAACGACGGCTTCCAGTTTATCTATCCTCTCTTTCATTTCGTCAAACATAGATAGTACACTTTGCATCTTATCTGTTTTAGCATTCACTTCTGCAATTTCTTTGCTGGTGTCGTCTACCTTGCTATCCAAAGCATTTTGTTTCTCGAGAATTTCGTGCAAAATTTCACCAGCCTTTGGGCTTGGATTTTCCTCAACATCACCCGCCAGCAGCAGCAACAGTACAGACCGGCAATCGTTCAAAATAGCACAACATCTACGAGGGCACGGCAGCACTAACAAGCATCTATTATCACTACGATACGTACAGCTGTAACTGACCTGCAATAGCAGCAACGGCGTTTCAAACATCGTGTTCGCCAGCCAAGTGCCGTGCCCTCTGAAGCCGATGTTCTCGCGTTGTCCATTTTGTGGACTGGACGCTGGCGACGTCACACCGGCGGAAGCAAGACCAGAAGGTGCGCACTCCAAGCTTGCATTGGTCCAATGTTGCGCACTGACGGCGAATGACCAGCTTCCGTCGTCTTCCATAGGCAGTCCGACGAAAAACCATGGCAGCATCTGCAATAGCAGCAACGGCGTTTTAAACATCTTGTTCGCCAGCCAAATGCCGTGCCCTCTGTGCTTATGATGGCAAAAAGATGCCAAGAGTTGAAGATAGCCGTGCAACTGTCGTTTTATTGCGATAGCAATTATATGGACAGTCTCGACGGGTTTTTGCCGACGCCCTTACCGTCGGTACAATCCATGCCGTTACCGTCGCCGTCGCCGTCATTTCGCGTATAAAGTCCAAATTGATAGAACCCCCCAGCGCATCGTACGTTCTACCCGCGGGTAACAGCGCGGGAGCGGTGGCGACAAACGCGGCTGAAGCGGACATCAAACGAGCCGGCCCATCTACGTTGCTCCGAGGCGTATGCGATAAGATCCCCCCCGCCTGCTGACCAGCTGGGGAATGCTTAAGAGAGGAAGCGCCTCGCGCGTCTTTAACAAGCGCGGAAAGACGCGAAGGGGGGGGGGGGGGGGGGTCCTCATGCAGCCCCTGCGACCTTTGGTTTTACGAGCGCGGTCGTCGCTGGCGCACTCGTTATCTCGCAATCTCAGCAGCCGACAGCGGGCGACGAACAGTGTCCCTGGAGCGGCCGTGTGCTCTTAAACAAGGATTTTGTAGAGTTGCGTGAGATCGGATCCAAAAGAGTTAGCTGCCAGCCTCAGTTCGAATAACATTAGAATTGGTTGCTATCGCATTCATTGCTTCACCCTTGCGGTGAAACTTACTTTTTTCCCGTACAGTTCGCAGAACACGGTCTCTCCTTCTATTCTGTAGCATGGTGAGTGAAGTGTCCACTGCAGAATCAACACACTGCTTGGTCTCTTTCTTTGCGGCATGGCTGAGAAGGGCAGCACAGGAGCAGATAGTCAGACCGCTAAAAGACCTGATGGAAAGGATGCCTCGTTTTGGCCGTGTCTAATCGCGTAGGGTCAATTTCTCCCCTAGTGGAGAACACCTTCAGAAGTAAACTACGCACAAAACAAAAGCCGCGTGTACGTAACATTTTTTTGTTCTCCTGATCTTCAAGCTGCTTTTCCCTGACAGCTCTCGTCGGTTTCGTATTCGCGAACCACTCACGCCATGTCAGCGCGGCGGCGTGTGGTGGCCGGCACATCCCATTTCACTGCTGCGAGCGGTTGGTTTCCGGAATTTCGTTGAACTAGAGAACTAGTTTGAACCACATAGAGTTCCAAACAGTCAATGTTGCTGCCCGGCAACATGAATAGCGGTCTCTAGCTACACTCTAGAGCGAAATTTGAGCTTAAAGGAGCACTGACACAAAATTTCGAAGGCGAGATAATGAGTGAAATAGATGTATGTGGAGACATAGACAACGCCTACGAAATATCAAGGGCAAATATAGCCTAGAACATATTTAAAATCAATTTCAAAGTGCATGCCGCACGACTGAGCGAGATGCGAGCCCCTCGCGACGCCGACATCAACGCGGTAGCAATGTAAACAAACTACGTCATGATTTTGTGTTGGCTGGTTGTTGGTTGTGCCCTTGCGCTACCTGTGATTTCTTCCTCCGTGCCTGACGTAGGCGGCGCCCGCTCTCGCGCGCGCCGCCTACGTCACAGTTCTGCGTGGACACGTGGCCAGCTGCGTTTATCTTGCTACCGGAACTGCTCCTGACTAGCTCGGTGCTCTTTGAAACCGAAACTGCGACTGGGCGCTCTAAAAACGTCTGTAAATACTAACCGTCGCGCACTCGCGCAAACGAGGTTTCCAGCCGTGATAAGTGGGTCGTAAGCTACCTATTGCAACAAAAAAAAAAAAACAAGGTGCAAAATTTTTGTGTCAGTGCTCCTTTAAATAGCGTTCATATAGGTGCCAATTTCGAATGTAGGCATTTGTAGGCACTTATAGGCATTTAGGCACAAACGCCAAAGATAGGCATTTATAGGCACTATAAAAACACTATGAAACCCCTTCTTAACGTCTAATTCATGCTCATATAGCAAAATGGCGCGATAGGACCGCAAGGAAAAAAATAGGCGTTTGCCTAAAATCCGGTCTCTAGTGATTAGCCATTCCAAGAATTCTACGCACCCGCTTATGTCATGAGGTGGATCTAGGTCTTTGAGGGTATCCACTTTCTTTGGGTCCGGTTTTATACTTTCCCTATTGATGAGGCATCCTAGAAACGCGACTTCCGTGACCCCGAAGCAACACTTCGCTTTGTTTAGCGTTATGCCTTCTTTTTCCTGCTTTTCTAATGTTTTCTCGTGACGCTGGTCATGTTTTCGTGCTGCCAAATATTAACCCTTTCAGGGTCGAATTTTTTCGCGAAATGCGTGCCAAAAATGTGTAATTTTTTTATTGCTGAAATAAATTCTTCGGACCACTCTATTTAAGAAAAAAATTGTCCAAAATTTTTTTTCGTGACCGTAAAGTGACAAAAAAATCATTTTGTGTTGTTACATACACATCGTTTATTCATAGTAACATCAAGCAAAATCCTAAACGAAAACACTTTTACGACTTCTTATAAATAAAAATTATGCATTATAATAAACATACCTCACAGACATACAAAAATAAGCGCACCAAAGTACTTTTCCGGTAAAAAATGCTTTTCCTCTAACACTAAACACTAGGGGAAAAGTCACCTTTGATCCGATCCGGATCGTCTCATCGCGCACGCTTTCAAGATGTTGTGGCGGCAGCCAAGCCAAGCCAAGCCGCCAGGCAGCGCCACCCTCCGCTGCTCTCCGGAACCTCCAGAGAACCTGAATAAACAGTCGATGTTTGGGATCCACGCCGCGCGGTCGTGTCTTCTTCTCCCGCGCGTACACGCGTCCCAACAGTGGTGACCCGGACGAGGCTTACCGCCTTTTTCAAGCGATCGACGCCATGGAGACTCCCTCTGACGCACCGGCCATCTCCGCCGTCGACATCAGGCTCCCGCCGTTTTGGACAGCGGACCCGCAGCTGTGGTTCCTGCAGGTGGAGTCCCAATTCACCGCTCGTCGTATTGCCGCTGAGCAAACAAAGTACCACCACGTGGTCGCTAGCCTCCCACCGGCAATAGCGAGCGAAATACGAGATCTGCTGGTCGCTCCACCTGCAGAGAACGCGTACACAACGCTGAAACAACTGCTCATCAGTCGCCTCACGCCGTCGGAGCCTCAGCGACTGCAGCAGCTACTGCACAACACCGACCTCGGGGACCGGACGCCCAGCCAATTGTTGCGCCACATGAGGCAGCTGTTGCACACGGCCGGCGCAGCCACCACCGATGCCGACAGCAGACTGCTTCGCGAGCTGTTCCTATAGCGACTTCCGATCAACGTGCGTATGGTCCTCGCCTCGGCTGCCGACAAACGCCTGTCTCAACTCGCCGAGCTCGCGGACTCGGTGCTGGCGGTCGCTCCGCCGTCCGTCGCGGCGCTACAGCCAGACATCGCCGGCGGCGCGCCAACGACCACGCTGCACGACATCCGGGAGCAGATATCCCGCCTCGCCGATACCGTCGCAGCGATGCAGGCCCGCAGCACTCCCGAGGAGCGCCAGCGCCCAGCAGCGCATCAGAGAATCTGCTGGTATCACAGGAAGCATTACAATGCTGCTCGCAAATGCATTCCTCCTTGCGACTATGCGGGAAACGGGAGCAGCCGGCACTGAGGACGACCAGTGTCACAGAGGCCCCCGAACGTCGTCCATCAGTGTTTTTCCTCACCGACCGCGACAGTGGCCTTCGATTCCTCGTGGACACCGGCGCTGAGGTGAGCGTGTTACCGGTTGGGTCCACCGATCGCCGTGTCCCTAGTGCGTCCCCCCCTTCAGGCGGTCAACAACACAACCATCGCCACCTACGGACATCGCTCGCTGCCACTCGATTTAGGCTTGAACAGAACGTTCCGGTGGATTTTCATCGTGGCAGCAGTGAAGTTCGCCATCTTGGGTGCGGACTTTCTTCGGCATTTCGGCCTTCTCGTCGACGTGCGCAACCGCCGCCTTCACGATCCCGTGTCGCAGGCAACTGTGCAAGGCAATCCCTCGCACCACCCTCCGCTGAGCCCCACTCTGCTCGGGCCGTCCGGTGCAGAACGTTTCACTCGCATTCTGCAGGATTTTCCCGAGTTGACGAGGCAGCCGCCAGCCAGCGCCGCGGTGAAGCACGAGGTACGCCATTACATCGCCACCAGCGGCCCACCCGTGCACGCGCGGCCTCGCCGTTTGCCTCCAGAGAAGTTGAAGGTCGCACGACAGGAATTTGAACACATGATGGAGCTAGGGATCATCAGACCCTCGTCGAGCGCCTGGGCATCTCCACTTCATATGGTGCCAAAGTCAACGCCGGGAGACTGGCGACCATGCGGGGACTATAGGGCGCTGAACCAGGTAACGACTCCAGACAGATACCCGGTACCGCACATACACGATGTCACGACGAGGCTTCACGGTGCCACTATCTTCTCGAAGATCGACCTGGTGCGGGCATACCATCAGATTCCCGTTGCCCCGGAGGACGTCCCGAAGACCGCCATCGCAACGCCTTTCGGACTTTTCGAATTCCTCCGAATGCCATTCGGACTCCGAAACGCGGGTCAGACATTCCAGCGGTTCATGGACGGTGCTATACGCGGCCTCAGCTTCTGCCACGCCTATCTTGACGACTTGCTAATCGCCAGCAGCACTCCGGAAGAGCACGTGAATCATCTGCGCATCGTCTTCCAGCGCTTAGTGGAGCATGGCGTGGTCGTGAACATGGCCAAATGCGAGCTTGGTGTGCGACAGCTCTCGTTTCTTGGACACGTCATCTCCGCCTCAGGAGTTCTTCCTCAACCCAACAAGGTTGAAGCCGTGCAAGGATTTCCGCAGCCGACCGCCAAGCGCCAGCTTCGGGAATTTCTGGGTTTGGTAAACTTCTACCGCCGTTTCATTCCCCGCTGCGCCCAGATCCTTCAACCTCTCCACGACCTGCTGGCCACTTCACGGAATGGCTCAGACACCCTCTCCTGGTCTCAAGAAGCAAAAGAAGCCTTCTGCGAGGTCAAGGACGCTTTGGCAAACGCCGCACTGCTTGAATACCCCAGGTCCGGTGTCCCGCAGAGCGTAATGGTGGATGCCTCCGATACAGCCGTCGGGGCTGTATTACAGCAGCTCGTTAGGGGAATCTGGCGCCCGATTTCCTTCTTTTCGAGGAAGCTAACACCTACCGAGCGCCGCTACAGCACCTTCGGGAGAGAACTGCTGGCCGTGTACGCTGCCATACGACATTTTCGCCATTTCCTGGAAGGTGTAGAGTTTTTCGTCCTCACCGACCACAAGCCGCTTACTTATGCATTGCGCTCGCTAAGCTCCGACGGTGGAACGCACACAGCACGTGAACGGCGCCAAATGTCCTATATATCAGAGTTCACGACTGATATCCGCCACGTCAAAGGCGGCGACAACGAGGTAGCGGACGCCCTCTCACGGAATCCTGTGAACGCCATCATGCCCACACTACAGGTTGATCTTCCCGCTTTGGCAGCCGCTCAACGTGAAGATGACGAACTGAAACACCTGTTGACCGCGACCACTGCCCTGAATCTTGAGTGGATCCCAGTTCCCGGATCCGAGGACAAGGTTTGCTGTGACACAAGCGTCAGTAGAACTCGCCCGTTCGTGCCCGCGAGCCTCCGTCGCCACGTGTTCGAGTCCTTGCACAGACTGTCTCATCCGGGGATTAGAGCCACCCAAAGACTGGTGACGGCAAGATTTGTCTGGCCGGGCGTAAATCGGGACGTCCGACGCTGGGCACGCGAATGTGTAGCTTGCCAGCGCTCTAAGATACAACGCCATACCTCGACAGCACTGGGAACACTCCCCCACTCCGGATTCTCGCTTTGATCATGTCCACCTGGACATCGTCGGCCCACTGCCACCCTGCCACGGAAAGGCTTACCTGCTGACCTGTGTCGACAGGTTCACCCGCTGGGCGGAGGCCATTCCTATCGCGGACATCACTGCCGAGACGGTTGCGAGTGCTTTCCTGTACCACTGGGTAGCCCGTTTCGGTGTGCCCTCCACGATAACAACAGACCGCGGCCGACAATTCGAATCAGCCCTTTTCACTGCCATCAGTCAGCTCATGGGCACCTCACGCATACGCACGACAGCGTACCACCCCATGAGCAACGGCATGGTGGAGCGCTTTCACCGCCAGCTGAAGGCTGCGCTCACGGCAACCGAGGAACACAACTGGGTGGAGGCCCTCCCACTCGTTCTTTTGGGTATAAGGTCCACCTTGAAAGAGGACATTGGCTGCAGCGCCGCTGAGCTGGTCTACGGCACGACACTCAGGCTGCCGGGAGAGCTCTTTGCGCGCGGCTCAGAGGAGGCATCCATAGCTTGCAGCGACTATGCACTTCGCCTACGCAACGTCATGAGCAAACTGCGCGCGGTACCTCCACGGCCCCCCAGGGTCGCGTGTGGTGCACGTCGACCCACAGCTCACATCGTGCCCATATGTGTTTGTACGACATGACGCGGTTCGGCGACCTCTTCAGCCACCCTATGATGGGCCGTTTCAAGTCCTCCGCCGTGGCAACAAGCAATTCACAATCAAGAGAAACGGCCGTGAGGAGGTCGTGTCGTTGGACCGCATCAAGCCAGCACACATGGACCGTGACGACGCCGTGCTGCCTCCACTAAGGGAATCATCGCCAGGACCCCCAGCTTCAATGCCAGCCGAAGTCCACGAGGTGCCCTCCCGGCTGACGCACAGTGGGCGGCTATCAAGAAAACTCCGTTCGGCAACTCACTAGGGGGGAGTGCCGTGGCGGCAGCCAAGCCAAGCCAAGCCGCCAGGCAGCGCCACCCTCCGCTGCTCTCCGGAACCTCCAGAGAACCTGAATAAACAGTCGATGTTTGGGATCCACGCCGCGCGGTCGTGTCTTCTTCTCCCGCGCGTACACGCGTCCCAACAATGTCGCTCCTTCATCATTGTCCGAGCCTGAACTCGTAAATAAATCCTCGCCTGATGAAATGACATCCAATGAATCAGATTCGGCACTTGGGGAATAGTCCACATCGGAAGAATCGCCGCTCGACTCCCTAGCACCAGAGCAACCGGCGAGCACTTCCGTAGCCTAGGCGAACTGCGTGAGCGAGCGCACGGCAGAAAACTGTGGGTTTGTGCGCCCGTCCGTTAAACAAAACGAGTGAAAAAGCTATAATAATCCTTCGTCTCATCGCCAACGAGACGGAGTTAGTTTTTCCGAGTTCCCGAAACAGGAAACTCAACCACGGCGGCGTCGTTTGTGTAATTTCGCGCCTCCCGAAACAGATGTAATCGCGCCTCGATGAGCCATAAACGAGAGAGTCATAAGCGCTCACCCTTTGAGAGATTAGAAACCAAACAGCCATCAGCTATGCGGGCGCGAGAAGCGATAACCAACGAAGGACGAAACCGAAACCAGCCGTACCACATGCGCGCGTTCGGGTTTGCAAGGGAAAGCCGCCGCGCCGCCTTGGAAAGCAAAAAAGCAACAGAGAGACATCGGCGCGTGAAAAAAATTCCACGTGTTCCGAAGCGTGGCAGCACATGTCAAGCAAGAGAAGTGATCGAAAAAGGCGCGCGTTTTAAACCAGCCGCACCGCGGGTGCGCTCAGATGCGCAAGCGATAGCCGGTGCCGTTTTGCGAAGCATAAAAAAAGCAACAACGGAGAGACACCGGCACATGAAAAAAATTTCACAGTTTTTCGAAGCATGGCAGCACATTCCAAGCAAGAAAAATGATAGAAAAAGGCGCGCGTTTTAAACCAGCCGGACCGCGAACGCGCTCGGGTGCACAAGCGGTTGCCGGAGCGCCGCTTTGCGAAGCAAAACAAAAAAACATCGGAGATACATCGGCGCATGAAAAAAATTCCACGTGTTTCTGAAGTGTGGCAGCACACGCCAAGAGAGAGAAATGATCGAAACAAGCGCGCGTTTTAAAGATAAAGGCCGTGCCGTACATGTACGGTGAAAACCATTTGGGCACTGTTAGGTGCTGCCGTACATGTACGGCGAAAACCATCAAAGGGTTAAAATGTCATCAATCAAATTGACAAAGCCTGGCATGCCAGTCAAGATTTCGGACATCCTTTTCTGAAAGTACTCCGGCGCCGATGTGATTCCGAAAGGCAGCCTTTGAAAGCAGTACCTTCCATACGGCGTGATGAAAGTGGTCAACAGCTGACTCTCGCCGGACAACTTAATCTGCTAAAAGCCGGAATTCGCGTCTAACTTTGAGAATACTGTCGCACCACCCAATAACCCTAGCGTCTCGTCCACAGTGGGCAGAACATAGCGTTCCCTAAGAATATTTTATTGCGATAGCAATTATATGGACAGTCTCGACGGGTTTTTGCCGTCGCCGTCGCCGTCGCCGTCGCCGCCATGTCGCGTATGAAGTGCAAATTGATAAGAACCCCCTGCGCATCGTACGTTCTACCAGCGGGTAATAGCGGGCGAGCGGGAGCGGTGAACACGGCTGAAGCGGCGATCAAACGAGCCGGCATCTCCGTCGCTCCGAGGCGCATGCGATAAGATCCCCCCAACTGTTCAACCGGCCCCGCTCGTCGTTCGCGAGCGTGAAAAGACGCGAGGGGGGGGTGGGGGGTCCCTCGAGCGACCTTCGATTTTACGACCCCGGTCGTCGCGGGCGTGCGCGTTATCTCCCCTTCTCGGCGGCCGACAGCGGGGGGCCGGTGTACCCTTCTACGTGCTGCGCTCTCAACGCGAAGAGAATTCTCTTAAACAAGCGTTTTCTAGACTTGCGTGAGATCGGATCCAAAAGACTTGGCTGCCAGCCTCACTTCGTATAACATTACAATTTGTTGCTATCGCATTCATTGCTTCACCCTTGCGGTGAAACTGTGACTTTTTTGTTTATGTGCGTTAAATCCACGCAAATTCGTATTGCTCCTGATGGTTTCCACACAGGAACCATTCCCGCGCACCGTTCTGAAGGCCCCTCTACTTTTCGTATCACGCCCTGCTTTTCCATGTCATCCAACTCGTGTTTTACAGCGTTTCTCAAGGGAAGAGGAACGCGACGCGCCACGTGAACTGCATAGGGCACAGAGTTCGGCTTCAAGCGTATCGTATACTATCCGGATAGCGTACCTAATCCCTGAAACAACTGAGGGTACCGATGCTCCCAAATTCCTGAAGACGTTACGTCGTCAACAAATTTAACGACACCTAGCCATTCCGAGGCTTCTATGGGCACCCCACACTGACCAGAGGGCGCGATGGAGCTCTTGCGGGACGCCTGAGCATTGACGGCACCGACCGCCAGGGATACCAAGAAAATTAAACGCTCGCTGAACACATCGACGCGCTCGAGTGTCTCCCTTTTGAGCACGTTTTGAACGAACGCGTCCTGAGTGCGTCCGTAATCAGCCGTGACCGCCCTCCCCCCATTTAAAAAAAAAGTGCACATGTGCCCTGGCGGGTCTATGAGTGGTGCGCCTTTTTTATGCTGCGTCTACTAGCTAGGCTGTGTGTTCTGGCGCTACCGTCGGATCTCGTAAACTGCATTGACGGGTGCCTATACCCAGAAGAACGGATCGCAACGAAGCAACGACAAAGACTGTCTGCTTGATAGCTACCTGCTTCCAAGTAATAACCGCAGTGAATTTTCCCAAAACCTTTAGTCGATTACCGCTTGGTCCCATTAGAATTATGCTCGTTCTCTCTAACTTTGATGGGATCCCAGGGAATGTTGAAGGAACCACCGATACCTCAGCGCCCGTGTCTACTTTCGCGGAAACTGGCGTTCCGTTAATACACACTTCAATAAACCTGGCACTCGCGGCGCAGTTATCAACAGTACCGAGAAAATACAAGGCATTGTATTTCCGAAGTGAAGACAGTCCTACCTTGCTGGCTGTGAAGCCCTTCTTGCGACAGACCGCGCTGAAGTATCCCTTCACGTTGCAGTTGTAACACTTTGCTGCCTTAGCTGGGCACGCCGGTCTTGAATGCGACGCTTGTCCGCAGAATGGATACCGCTGACCATCAGGCGCCGTGCCCCCGATGCGATGCGTTTGATGCTCCTTTCGAAGAGGGTGCGAAGACGAACTCTTCTTTTCGACAGCGTCCACGTCTGTTTCCATTGTAGTAACTTATGGACTGGCGTCGTTTCGCAGCTGTTGCTGTTGCTCTTGTACTGTTTCTTTGAGACGGGTCTTGGCGACGGCACTTGCTAGCGTGAGGTCGGCGTCCATTTGCAGCGTTTCGGAGAGCTTCGCGTCCCTGAGGCCAACGACAAAGCGGTCGCGAATCATTCTCTCTTTGAAAGTGCCGAAGTCACACCTATCTGCAGGCGTGTGCAGAACTGTCACGAAGTTTTCGACGGATTCGCCGGGATTTTGGCTTCTGCGGTGAAAGCAAGCGCTTTCATAGACGATATTGCGAGCAGCCACGAAGTGCTTGTCAAACTTCTCTTTGACAACTCTGCATTTCTTGGCATCGTCTTCGGACAAGTTGAAGGTTTGAAATATCGTCCTTGCTTGTCTTCCCATTGTGTACAGCATAGTCCTGACTTGAGCTTCCTCGCTGCGCTCGTTTAATCCCGAGGCTAACCGGTAGTCGTCAAATTCTTGCGACCATGCTGGCCATTCGGACGTTCTTTCGAAGTTGAAGTTTGAAGGCGGCTGGATGGCGAACATTCCGGAGCAAGTCCCTGTTGACTCGTCACCAGGCATGTTGGAGTCGTCGTCCGCTTTGTATGGCGATCCTCCGAGACGAAGAAGTATTTTCTTGACGTCAGCCGGAAACTTCTGACACCATGTCGCGTTACTGCCACCGTGTCGGGGCAGACGCGCAGGAGAAAGAACACAAGAGGCAAGCGTTCAAGCCCCAAACCAAAAAAAAAAAAAGCCCCCCACCTCCCCGAAGGGAATCGTGAGGAAATGCGAATGCATTTCGCGCGCGCTTCACTCCATTTATATATGGTGGTTGTGGTTTGAAGAAGGAAAAGGCGCCTAATTTCTGCAGCCCGGTCGGGAGCACGGCGCAGCGCCTTTTTTTTGCTTTTTCTTGTTTTTTTTAATTTTTTTTATTTATCTTTTTAATTTTTTTTTCATATATAGCTCCGCCGAGCTCCGCCGCAGACCGCTTTTAGTTAACGCGCACGCTGCGAATTTTTATTGTTCAACAACGCACAGGAGAAATTTCCCACCGGCACCACCTTGGAGGTCAAGATTCATTGCCATATATACGGGGTGGCCAGTGAACGGTTGTGCAGCGCGAGCAGTCGGTTTTTTCAGCCAAGAAACTCGCTAGCAGACGCTGCCTGTGTCGGCGTCGCCAGGCGAGAGAGGGAGAGGGGGGTAGCGTAGGAGAGGAGAGAGAGGTGGGGTGCGCATGCGCAGTGGGAGTGTGGACGCTGCGGGCAGAGATACCTAGAGAAGAGAGGGGGGAGCGTAGGAGAGAAGAAGAGAGGTGGGACGCGCATGCGCAGTGGGAGTGTGGACGGCGCGGGCAGGGATGCCTAGAGGAGAGAGGGGGGGAGCGTAGCAGGGGAGAGAGGAGGGGAGGCGCATGCGCAGTGAGGGTGTGGTTGCCGCGGGGAGGGATGCCTAGGGGGAGAGAGAGGGAGAGAGGAGGTTTTTTATCTTTATTTTTTTTTGAAAGGGTTTGCGCATGCGCAGTAAGGGCGGTCACGCCGTACACCACCACCACCGGATTAAGCTTCGCCATAAGATGC
The DNA here is from genome assembly GCA_030522465.1 of Rhipicephalus appendiculatus. Classification (NCBI taxonomy): domain Eukaryota; kingdom Metazoa; phylum Arthropoda; class Arachnida; order Ixodida; family Ixodidae; genus Rhipicephalus; species Rhipicephalus appendiculatus. The sequence goes on from JALIZH010027076.1 coordinate 23,678, forward strand.
TTCACATCTAACACCTGCCGGCGCGCACACCTCCTCAACCTATCCTCCTACTCCTCCTCCGCGGACAACGCCAACGCCGGATGCCTGACATAGCCCGACTATGAAATGCATTCGCATTTAAAATGCCCCCACCTCCCCGAAGGGAATCGTGAGGAAATGCTAATGCATTTCTTGCGCCGAGAGATTTCGCCTTCACCGACTTCTGCCATCGCCTTGAGAGGCACCCAGCCAGCGAACGGTCGAGAGTGAGGCGCGAGCGGATGGGAGAGTGGGGCGCAGGGAGGAGAGAGAGCGAACGGCGAGAGAAGGAGCGGCGAAGCACTCCACCTACCCTCTCCTACACACTCTCGAACCACAAGCTCCGGTTGCTAGGGGCGAGGATAAGCGCGCGCGCCCGCAGCTGTTGCTATGGGAGAGGTAGTGAGAGCATAGAGATAACACCTGCCGGCGTGCGGACACCGCCGCGGACAACGCCGGATGCCTGACATAGCCCGACTAAGAAATGCATTCGCATTTAAAAGACCCCCAGTTTATTGTGTGTCCAGCTTTTAAAGCCCCAGTGGGCGGAGCCGACCCCGGCGAGCTCAGATGCTGCAGCCGTACCGGAACGCGGGCGTCGCTGGGTCGAATAGCACATCACGCCGATGCGTTCCGACATGCGTTCCTCGAAGCGCTGGTCGCGTTCGATGCAACGCCACACGTGTCAGGAGGGGCGAGAGTGACGCCCAGCGGAGAAATCCAGCCGTTTTGCGAGAAGTAGGACAGTGTCTCGGTGTTGGTTTTCTATTAGGTTTAGACTTTCATAACGGCCAGGATTGCTGCTGAAGAAGAAGCCATTAGACGTGAGCGTCAGCGAGAGCTGACGCAAGAACGTGCCTGTCTTCGCCGAGCCAACCGCGATGTTCGCGCAAGAAACGACGAAGTCTGGCGCCAACGATGGGAACACTTGAAGAAAATGGAAGTACGATGGCCTCTTGAAGGAGGGGCGTCAGCTTGAGCTGTTTCAACAGTGCACGCAAAGTGGAGATAGCTGAAATTTTTCGCACAACAGAGCTGTTATGGTCGTGGTTTGGCGTCTGTCCTAGATGTGTCGGAAGCAAGGTAGATAGAAGAAAGGCAGAAAGCATAGTCATATATAGTATATGAAAGCAGCGCTGGGGTTAGATGGATGGATGGATGCTATCAGCGTCCCCTTTATAACGGGGCGGTGACAAGTGTGCCTCCAGGCTCGACAAATGAGAAAAAACGTTTTCCTTTTTCTTTTATTTAAGTTGGTCTGATGTCTTGTGTACATCGATTAATTCTATCTCACGATAGAAAAAATAACGCACATTCACGGCCCAGTTCTCCGCCCTTTACGGCAGAATGTCCTTATTTTTCCCACTATTTATTTTTGAACTTTCTCTCTAGTTTTCTGCCACCCATGCTCTAACCGTCCCTTACTTATTTCCATCGCGGGCGTGTTCAGCTCTCCATTGTTTTCCCTAAAACCCAATGCTTTATGTGGGCTCGTGGCCGAACGTACTCCTGGGTGTATATCTCCGCATTCAATCAGAACATGCTCCGTCGTTTCCTTATATTCCCCACAGCATGTGCATTGTTCTTCTTCTTTACTATATCTCGCTTTTCCGCTGTGCGGGAAGCGCCGCCCTGGCGGTCAAATCGCGCGTATTCCAACCAATCCCGCGGACGAGAGCGGTGACTGGTAGAAGCGATGTGGGCGCGGATCGCCGAAGCAAAACAAAAGGACGCTTGCGGTACTGTTGCTGCTCACTCTAATGTCACAATACGTGGGAATGACGGAGGATGTATCATTTCATGTTTTACTTCCTAAATCAAGTGTATAAGAACCGAGGCGGCGTTGCATCCAGGCAGTCAGGCGATCAGAGTATGTTCTGCTCTTGCTTTCCTGACAAGTGGCATCGGGCTGCTTTATAAACCGAATTGCGCGTGCCTGCCAGATTTATTCGATAGTGAAGACGGCCATTAAGGGAAACCTGTGCCAAATAGCAGAATTTAAATGTCGTTTTGTCGGAAATAACACAAGCATATTACGCGACATACTGCAACAATTTATTCGTCTGACCACCACCAGCAAGCTCCTTCTGATGCCACCGCGTGTAGTGAATGATACGATAGGCAAGTAGTCTACATTATTTGCAAGCATTTACGTAGAAGGAAAAAAGCTGCCTTGTCTACGAGATGTGTGTGGGGGCGCGTTCGCCTAAGCCGCTGAACTGTTATAAAAAAAAAATACCCACGCGATGGATACTCGATCCTGACTGAAATGTCTCCGTTCAACTTGATTTGTTCTACAGACAGAGTTCTTGTTACGAATAAAGCCGCGGACTACTCGAAGTTTAGCTTTCTGGAGTCAATCAATATGCGGTAAAGCTTATTCTTTCTGCAGTGGCTGCCGTGGCGGTGTGACATCGGAATTTATGCCTCTCTGCGGAAGTGTCAAATGTCTTGGATAATTTACTCATCGTTTATTTCGCCTAACGTACGTTTATTTTGTTCGCTTGCCTGATTCTGCTTAGAATACCGGTGTTTGATCAACATCGATAATTGCTAGGATTTTAGGGGCCAAACAAGGTAACATTATCAGGCACGCCGTGGTGTGAGAATGAGGATTAATTCTGACCTCTTGGGATTCATTAACGTGCATATAAATCTAACTACACGGGTGTTCTTTGTATTTAGTCCCCATCGAAATGCGGCCGCCGTGGCCGGGAATCTATACCGCGCCCTCGAGCATATAGCAGCGCGACAGCGTGCGTGCTATGCGACCACGATGGTTTGCTTGACCAACGTCCGCGTACATACATACCGCGGACTGGGATACATTCCACGGCAGAAATGAAATTTACGCAGCTACCCCTTGTTTCTATTATTATTTTTTTTCTACTGCAGAAGTGGGCAGCGTGGCATCGACGCAGCACGCATTTATCGATGGAGGCTTGTCAGCCTGCACTAGCTTTACACAAATCCTAGCCCGAAGCCAGGAAATTATGACGAAGGAGTCGCCATCACGGCACAGCACTGTCTCTTCGATGCCGTAACTATAGACGCAGTGTGCTTTGCAGAGCTTCTATCCGTCTTCCAGCGATTTCCCGTGAAAGTAGCCTACAGACAAAGTTATTTTTTTCTAAACCATAGAGCAGTATTACTGGCGGAATGGCTGCTAGAGCTCGTCGTGCCAAAATCAAGCACGGGAACGGCGCACGCGCGTGTGCTCACAGTGGTACACTGCGGCCGGTCGTCCGGGCGCGAGCGGCTGAGTTATGTCGCGACTCCCCGCCAGGCGTCCTTTCTTTGGCGCGTCACCTATCCAGCGCTGGTCTCCCATATTTTGGCAAGGAATGGGAAAGAGACTGATGAGCGGGTAAAAGCCAAGCCACGTCAATGCAGGGGCGGCAGTGCCCACAAGCATAGGCGTGCGCACGAGGGGGGGCAGGGGGGCGGCCGCCCCCCTCAAATCACCTAAGATAGGGGGGCGCAAAGTCTGCCCCTTACATTGGCCTAATAGGGAGGGGGGGGCGCTGCGATGAACCCTCGCCCCCCCCCCCCCCCAACCCTGCGCACGCTTATGCCCACAAGCCCTGCTCTGACCCAGCCTCGCGCGACTTAATGCAAGCCGCGCTCGATATTTTTCGGGTCTTTTTTTCTTGTATCTGTTTCTTTCTCTCTTTGTCTATTTCTTTCTCGGTCCTTCTATCTAAATGTCTTTTTATTGCCATTCTTTCTCGCATTCTTTTATATTTCTGTTTCTTTCTATGTCTTTCTGTATATTTTTCTGTTGCTTCCTATGCCATCTTTCTCTCTCTCTCTGTCTGTATAGCCGTTCTTTCGCCTTCAATCTTTTTTTTTTCTGTTTTTCTTCCCTTTGTTTTATCTATTCTACTCTCCCTCTTTCTTTCTATACCTTTCTTTCTCTCTCTCTCTAAGTACTCGTTCTCCCCTCCTCTATTCCCTCCCCTTTACTCCGGGTGCGTAACTGCCGTCCCTGCGACGGCAGTAATGCGCCCGGAGAGCCCATATAATTCTTATCGCAAAGAAAGCATTGCAGACTTCTTCATTTTTTACTGCACCAGTGGCGAGCAGTGGGGCCTGCCCGATTTCTGTGGTAACATGCCCATTAAAAGAACTTGTTGTGCTAGTTGGTACATAACTTTGAGAGAAAATTTAGACGTCCAAGGACCACCAGAAAACTAAACACAGGAAAACTGCGCCGGTCGCAACTTACCGCAAATGCTTAGGCGTCCAAATTTTTTCTCAAAGGTAACATGCCCATCGATGATTATGATAGTTTTTAAATGCGAATGCATTTCATAGTCGGGCTGTGTCAGGCATCCGGCGTCGTGCGGCGTTGGCGTTGTCCGCGGCAGGTGTTATCTCTCCGCTCTCACTCCCTCTCCCATAGCAACAGCTGCGGGCGCGCGCGCTTATCCTCGCCCCTAGCACCCGAAGCAGGTGGTGCGGGTGGAGTAGCGGAGAGTGAGTGGAGAGGAGGAGCGCGCTCTGACGCGTGAGGGCGCTCGCATCGCGGGAGCTCGGCGGAGCTATATATGAAAAAAAAATTTTTTTTAATAAAAAAAAATAAAAAAAACACAATAAAGCAAAAAAAAAACAGGTGCTGCGCCGTGCTCCCGACCAGGCTGCAGAAATTAGGCGCTTTTTCCTTCTTCGAACCACAACCACCATATATAAATGGAGTGAAGCGCGCGCGAAATGCATTCGCATTTCCTCACGATTCTCTTCGGGGAGGTGGGGACATTTTTTTTCTTTTTTTTCTTTTTTTTTTTACGTACATATAACAGCCGGGTTTTCCTTTTTTGCCAGCAAGATAAAATTTCGCTTTAAAAGCTGTGACGCTCGAAATGTCAAGTGGCTTGAGAAAGACAGAGAGCGTAAGATAAAACGTAAAAGCAGGTTTTCTATCCGCCGCTGCGCGCCAGGAGCGAAGCGAAAATTTTTTTTCGGTGTGAAGCAGGGGCGGGGAGGCTCTGATCATACCTTTTTTTAAAGTACGTGTGGGTTTTTATGTGAGCGTGTATATGTACACACGCAAAGTTCAAAAAAGGTCACAGCATGTCCACGAAGTGAATGATGATGAAGGAGCTTGCTCCAGAGGTTAAATCCGGTAAAACGTGAATCCTCTGTAGATCTGCTCAATCATCATCATATGAAGAAGTGACACGAGAGATGTTGTGGTGTGATCGTATATACACATTATATACACAATGTTTATTATTTACACATCGTTGCGCGATATACACAAATTTTCATATTGATGCAGGATATACATTTTGTTCAAGAGCTTATTTACGGATCACATAAGCTCGGGGGAACGTTTTCCTTTTAGTATAATGGCTTTGTGATCCGTAAAGTACAAAGCCAGAGGGTATTGAATTATAGGATGTAGTGGGAAGTTCGAGAAGGCGATGTCTATACAAGTGCCCCTGATGGTGGTGGGACGCTTGTATGAAATGCCCCGGCGAGCGTAACGCGACATCATTTGTTCGACTAGCCAGTCGTCGTGCATGATGTCCACGTTAAAGTCTCTGGTGCTTCTGCTTCGCGGGCTCTAAGCTCGGGCTCCGCTTGTCTTAGCGCCCGCTTCGCTGCGGCCTCGCGGGCCCGTGCCGCCTCCGGGTCCGCTTGTCGACGAGCCCGTTTAGCTTCGGCCTCGCGTGCCCTCGCTGCTGCGGCCGCCTCGGTGCTGGTAGTGGCTTGTGCTTGCTGTCGGCGCTGGCGTCTCTCTTCGGCTTCGCGAGCTCTCACCGCAGGGTCTTGGCGGCGAGACCGCGCTGCTGCTGCATTGCGAGCCCTCCGCGCTGCTGCCTTGGCTTCTTCGGTGTTCATGATAAGTAGCGGTAGCGAAGTGTACTGAGCTCCAAGGCGAAGAGAAAGGAAGCGCGCCAAGAGCGAGCGCCACTGGTGGGCGCCATTCAAATCAACCGAGAGCACAGCTGCGCTTCTAGCGGGAGCAATGAGAACTAGCGTACACGGTGTGAGGGACGAGAGACAACCCCCTAGGAAAAGGAGCAAGCTACTAAAATACCGCGGGGGAGAATGGGGTTCAACCCCTCTAACTTCAATCTCATGGGCTCCTCTTCTTGACTGCCTGCTTTCCTTCACTGATGAAACCAGAGGTCGAGGGTTTCAACCCCCCCAGCTCCCCCCCCCCCCCCCTTCCCGCCTGGTTACGCCAGTGAAGAAAAGGAGGCAGGCAAGAAAAGCTGACCATATGTCCGAAGTAAGCACGCACGGATTTGCAAATTGCCTTTGTCACCCCGTACTTGCAGCGAGAATCTGGGTCCTAGCATGGTCCTTGGTCCTAGCCATGTTCGGCAAACTCACTCATGAGTCGACTCACGCAGACTCACTCATACTCAGATCGCGCCGCGAGTCTGAGTCTGAGTGAGTCCGGGTGAGTAATATTTTGGTGAGTGTGAGTCCGAGTGAGCCCTGTTGAGGAAATTTTTAATGAGTCGGAGTTCGAGTGAATCGGGCTGGAAAAAAGTATTGGTGAGACGCAGTCAGAGTGAGCTCTAATCGCAAAATATATTTCTTGAGTGAGTCTGAGTGAGCTCCACCTTTTATTACCGAGCTATGGTCCTATCTACTCATCTTCAGCATTACTACCAGCTTTACATCGGCATACTCAAGTCTATTCAGGCACATCTAAACGCCCTATAGCATCCATGCGCTACCTCAATATTTATTAATCAGAGGTGTGAGTTAGAGGCGGAAGGGGGGGGGGGGGGTGCCATGATTTTCCCTTCCCCGCAAATTCTTTCACGGGAAGCGCTTGATAAAAATATCCGTTGTGAGCCACGTCTTTCATAAAATTGTTGCTACTCGATTGGAACCACTAACTCATATTTGAAAGCACAAGATGAAAAGGCACATCGTAGAGCCCCGATCGCATGAGATATTGGAGTTCGAGAACATTGACAGCATGATCGAAAAATCTTATTTTAAGCTGACATACTCATGAGTCGACTCACTCAGGCTCACTCAGACTCGGGTCAAGCCGTGAGTCTGAGTGTGAGTGAGTCTGGCTGAGTAATATGTCGGCGAGTTTGAGTCCTAGTGAGTTTGGTTGAGAAAAAGTTTAGTGAGTCTGAGTTCGAGTGAGTCCGGTTGAGGAAAATTTTGCTGAGTCTGAGTCCGAGTGAGCCATCAGAGCAAAACATGTTTCTCGAGTGTGTCTGAGTGAGCTCCAATTTTCGTACCGACCTATGGTCGTAGCCAACCGCAGGTCGTTTAACTCCTACATATATACTCGCCGTAAACTTGAGGTTATTAGGCAAAACATAGAAGCAAAAAAGAAATGGGGACACGGTCCATCTGTAAATAAAACGTTAGAAAATTTGTAGGCTATGCAGGGGTTTTTTAAAGACGATAGTCTTTCTTGGGATACTTACACGCAAAAATTTTGGTCTTTCTGTCTGTCTGTCACCCGAATCAGCTAGCTACAGGGTCAAAGTTTAACTAGTTTCTGAAAGCCCAGCCATCTTGAACTAGTGTTTTTGTTCATACTTGTGAACATATTCAATCAAAAAAGCAAATACTACGCATACCTGAGGCGCAACATTAATATGTAAATATCAGGTCGTGTGTTTTTTTTATTAGAAAATACACAGATACGTAATTCTAAAGACCCTAGTGTCTTTTAGGCTGGGCTGAAAATGCGAAGCTGTGCATGAACTGCGACGCTTTGCACGAAAAAGCGCTTTACCGAAAGTCCAGCCGCTGGCAGTGGCCCTTGGTTCAGCACAAGCTCATGTTTTTCGATGGCGTCCATATCTCGCGCAGCGCCGCCTCTACTTTATCAATGCCAGCCAGATGCGGCCAATTTAACGTAGAGTAGGCGCTGTCTGAGGCAAGGCAAAACATAGGAGTACGGCCGGCACAAGACTATCGTCTTTCGACGATATTTGCAGCGAAGCACGCAGATACGCGGCCAATTTTTTTTTTTTTTTTTTACGTTTTTGTGCCTAATTGGTCGTCCTAGCGTTATTAACTTCGGAAGGAAATGAGCACAGAGAGAATTCGAGGAATTTCAAAAGTAACGGAACAAGAAAGGGCATCATTCGAGTACTATCTTAAAGGTCAACGGATATGTCATTTCAAATTCAATTGGACTGTTTCGAGCAGGGCCCCCCATTCGTGCTTCTTCGACTTTTTTTTTCTTTTTCTTTTTTTCATGGGCAGGTGGATCAAAGTAAAAAAGTCGCGGGAGGTAGCAAGGCGTTCGTTTTCTAGGAAGTAAAAAGATCGAAAGGCGCACTTGAGTTCTAGCGGGCTTTTCGATAAAAGACGTTCGCGTTTTCTGGCTAGCAGATCTCTGACGCATTCCCCTCCGGCTGCAGCCGATGTCTCTGTTCTTTTGTTGTTTTTTTATGTGAAGGTCGATTCATTTCCGGAATCCACTGGAACGAGAGTACGGGGAAGAAAACCGATCCAAACTGACATTGGAGCAAACTTGAAGAAACAGTAAAATAAATAGCTCGCTCGGATAATGAGACACGGGATACTTTGCGTGCATCGCAGCCATTTATCGTGAGTTTCAAAGACCAGCTCTCTTCATAAGCATTTTCTTTTCTTTTTCTTTCTTTTTTGCTGGCTGTTGCTGCTCCCTCTGTCTTGCAATAGCTCCCCCCGCAGGCACCGTTTATATTTGGAACACTGAAAGCGCTCTTGTACTCATCATTACGTGCTCGTGAACGAGCTCCATGTTTCAAACAACGTAACTGTGGGCCCAACAGTAGCGAGAGACTGGGAATCAGACCCAGACTGAGGCACGGAATATCTCATAATATTGTTACACTCGCGATGCAACTGCTCGGGCTCAAGCAGCCCGCCAGATCGCACGGGATCGTCTATCTGCCTCGCAACGGTCTCAGAAGGCCCGCTATGACAGCCGTCACAGAGACGTTTCCTACTCTCCAGGCTCTTTGGTTCTTCTCTGGACACCTTGCCGCCACGTTGACCTTTCGTCGAAGCTTCTCCCTCTCTACTCCGGGCCTTACAAGGTCTTACGACAGATTACCGAGGTCACGTATGAGATCGCTCCGTTGGACAGTCGTTCGTCCTCGTCTGTACACGCTACTGACATCGTGCACGTCTCTCGCCTCAAACCATACTTCTCCGCACACGATCCTCTACTTTTGTAAGCGCCGAGACGGTGCTAACAATATAAATGTTGCCAGCGGTAATGGCGAGCTTGTTCAGATGAAGCCGCCATCTGGAGTACTCCGACGCGTGGTCCTGTGGCTGGCGCTAGGGAGCTTTAGCATGCAAACTGCGCAAAAACGCCGGCGACCAGGAAGGAACACGACACTGGCGCACATTGGAAACTGAAAATTTATGTTCGGATACACATAACCTCCTGAGACAGAGAGTGAACTTAGGGTCATGGATTTGTTTTTTAAACTTCCAGAAACGCTTTTTTCTGAGTGCGAAGGTGAAAAATGTCACGTAGTTTTTCTCAAAAATTAAGATGGGAGCCGACGGATGGAAACACGTAGTGAGATAAGCAGAATGAACAAAGTAAGTGCCTCAGACAGGCTGGCCGACGTTTCAATGGCAGGACCTACCTTTGTCAAAGGCGCCTTGCCGTCCTTGGCGTGTTAGTTTTAAGGGGCTTAGTATTGACGTCATCTCCTGTGGTGGCGCGTATACCTGCTGGTAACCGTCGTCTGGAAAGAAAAAATCTATAAAGCAGAAGAGTCTACACACTAAACAAAAATAACCAGAAAAAAACCAAAAACGGGAGTAAACTGCTTGTCCTCTAGCGCACTACCTTTTCTGGGTTTTTTTTACTACGTACCAGTCGAGGTAAAAATTTACTCTCACGCTAGTCGAGTTTTTGAGCGTAGAAACGGTAGTAATTATTTACCCCGCCGAGGTTTTCAGCGAGTATAGTTGTTGTAATTTTTTACTGCCGTTACAAGGTTTATAGGGTGATTTCTGAGAGTTATTTCTAGTGGTACAAAAAAAAATAAAAAGTGACGGCTGTGATCGGACCATGAGCCAACGCATTTATTAAACATCAAATGACGCGGAATTGATGACATATACAGAAATTAACATATACACAAACACACACACACGCACACAACCAATGCAGAATAAAACATCACCTGAACGGACCGCTCGCGTTACTCAACCGTACTTCGACCACCCGGTATATATAGCACCGCATTTTGACCCGCCATGTAGTGCCGGTGGGAGAGCTACTTTTTTGGCATCGTTGAACAATAAAGTTTCATAGCGCACGCGTAAACTTAAGGTGGGTTGCAAGTCACCATGAGTCACACCGACCTCTTAGCATAAACCCTCCCGATCTTACCTTTTTGATTATCCAATTATTAGCTGGAATTTCAGCCTGTTGGCCCACACGCGTTAGCAGTGCTCACGCACAACTCCACAGAATATGCCTAAGCACACACAAACCATGGCAGCTGAATAATTTTCATTGAGCGGCAGTACACAAACACAGTAGCAGCACATATTCAGGAACGCCGGAGAAGAGCGGTGCCGCGCCTGTACCGGCTTCAGACCAACGGCGTCGCTAGGCCTTTTCGAGGAGCACGGCTATGCGATGAAAGACAGCTGGCGATCACAAAATGCACCTCCTGTGCAATTTTCGTCGTCGTTATTTTAGACAGCAATGAAAAACACGTCTCCGCTGTTCTCGGCGTCTTACGGAGCGATGTACTCACAACGAACGAGACGGCTCACCGTCCGGGTTTTCTCCGTGCTCACCGGCGGCCATAGCTGGTTCCGTATCCCTTGTATCGGTGCCCACCTTCGATCGAGATGTTTGACAACCGTTGGCGCATGCAGCGGACAATTCCGACTGTACTTTACTACAGCAGACATTGCTTTCTGCGAAACAAAATCTATGCGACGCTTGTTTCACCTGCTCCGGCGACGCACTCATACCGGCCTCTGGCCGGCTCGGTGCCGACGACGTAGCGAAGCGTTTTTCCTATCGCTTCGAAGTTGTAACCGGTCACTCTCCAGGCAGCAACTACGGACGATCACACCAGCTTGATGTTCTTACCGCTGGCAGTGTTCTTCGTAGCTATTCGCGATTTAGCACGGAAGCGAGGTATCCGCGACGTCCAGGTTCGGAGGCTCGCGCTCGTACGCGCACGGCCGCTCGATGATAGAAGAAACACGTGAGATCCAGTTGAGCCTGCCATCAGCGCAACGAGACACATACAGCGCGAGCTTCTGATACTCGCCAGTCTCCAGGGCCACTAAACAACATACGCCAACGATTCGCGAAAATCTGCAAGACGGCTTTCCAGCAGGTTTTTTTTTTTCTTCTTCGAGCACGCCCTTTCGTTCACAGAATGCTTTCCTCGCTCGTTTTGCTTCAGCAGCACCCAGTTCCAGTGAAAGTGCGTGCACTGGGCACCAAAGGGGGGAGATCGAGCGGCCGTGCACTGGAGGTCAACCACGAAGCGCGACAATGCCATAGCAATCTTCGAAAAAAAAAAAAAAAAGACATTTGTGGGGCTCGCATACCTTCACTGGAACTGAGAGCGTCACTCGGTGGGGGGAAAAAGCCGCCGAAGCAGCTGCAGCTTCCAGTCACGTGATAATAAACCCTCAAACGGTGGTTAAAAATCACGTGACAGAAAACTCCCCACGTACTAAAACTGGATTGTGACATCCTTTTACTACGTCCCTGAGCGGTGGTGGTAAAACTATGTCATGTACCACCTTTTACTCCAACATGAGGTAGTAATTTTAAACGCGAGGGAGTTTTCAGAGGTCATGAGCCGCAAAAACCCCAATCTCGGATAGTTTTTGCTTACAGTGTAGCCCTTGCCTCATTTCAAGCAAGGTTGCAATGACGCTAAGAATCTCTTCTCGGAGGTTATGGGAGCTGTAAAATGTTGGGGGGGTGGGGGGGAGAAAATGGAAAGAAAGAAAGCAAAAGGGGAAAACAACACGCAGTTAGGATTGCAGGCTGGTGGCTAAATGATCAATTTAGTTTATGCAACGACACTCAGCTTGGACACCCACATGTCACCGAACTTATGGATAAAGGAAGCTTCAACAATCTCGCGCGCTCTTATCTCAGGGCCTTGACAATTCCATAGCTTCATTTAGCGCTCCCCCCCCCCCCCCCCCCCCATCACTCCGCCAGAGGGTGACACGTTCTCTGCACTGCACGAGCACCTTAGAAGCTGGCTGACCCTTCAATTTTAACTCCGAGGGCCCCAAGCTCCTGCGTAATTTTGTACTCCCATTGCGAGCGTCTAGCGAACAGCACTAAGCGGGAAGAATACAAAAGAACACGCAAACTTAGAGATACAACGGCTTGGGGCCCCAGCATTAATAAAGTAGGGCAGCTCCGCATTGTTGATGCGAAGATTGAGGCAGCAGCGGAGTTGCTGGTGTTCCTCTCCTTCTCACCCTCAGCTCTGTATTTCTTTCTCTCTCTCTCTCTCTCTCTGTGTGTTTCTCTTTCGCGGTCTTCCTATCTTTTTTTTCCGTATCTTCATTTATTTCTCCCTATCTCTGTATTTCTCGCTTCCTCTTTCCAGGCCCGTAGCCAGAAATTTTTTTTCGAGGGAAGGAAGGTCCCCCCCCCCCCCCCCCCCGTAGCTACGGGACTGCCTCTTTCTATCTCTTTCTCTCGCTCTCTACATCTTCCTCTCTCTTGCTTGGATTCTGTCTCTTTCTCTCCGTCTTTTTCTTTCCGCGTTTCGTTTTCTGTTTCTCTCTTTCTCTTTCTTTCTATGCTATGCTTTACTCTCTCCCCTTCGCCTCTCCGTCACATCTGTCCACCTCTCTCTCGCTTCCCTGACACCGCACAGACCCCGGCGAGCAGAAACAGCATCGCTGTTCGAACTCTCTACTGTCTCCTACGGTGCATCGCAGTGAAGTGACAAGCCAGAATTATTTCTTTTTCACAGAATTATTCATTTATTTATTTATTTATTTCTCTCTTTCTTTTTTTTCATGCCTGTCTGTTAGTCATGTCTGTTAGTTCTTATTAATATTGTGTCTAACAAAAAAAAGGAGCCCTTAAATGTCCACTTCTTTCCTTCATTCATAGCGAAGGTCTCGTTCTGGCAGACTTGATGCCTTCAGGTGGTATGCGAGGGATTATTAGTCAGCTGCCCGCTCGTAATAAGATCACGTGCTACGTGACGCCAACAGTCAGGCAGTTTACACGCCCTGAATTTATGCACATCGTCGTGAATATGAGCATCTATGAGATTATTACCCTATATCTTAAAGCGCCCCTGAAGCATTCCAAGTTCAAGGACGAGAGTTTTTTCTCGCCCTCATTACACTTCCTATAGGCTCTATCTCCTCCTAGCCACTTATTTCTTCATAAAACACGTGGACAATGTCATCACTAAGCTTTGAGACTATCAGGTTAACGCACACATTTAGAGAAATAATATTTTAGGCGTAAACGGTGACCACCATTCAAGCAATATCACTTCACGTCGCTAACTTCACATACCGTAAAATGAGGTTACTTTGTGACTGCAGGGGTTACTTTGTGACACGCGCTCGGTTTTCTGTACTTTAAATCTCGCGCCACGACCAGGCGCCGCCGAAAAACTATAAGCCACCCAACAAGCTCACCTGACATGCCGTGCCACTTAGCAACAGCCGGCCAATGTTCCCACGCTCCGGAGCCACTCTAGACTCTGACATGTTCAATGGTGTTTTAGCGTGCATTGTTGAAGCACCGTAAACTTTGTGCGCTCGACCCGTCCGCACGAGAAAAACAGAGAAAACAGGTATTTACTTGTGATTGTTAATATGTAGGCTAAAATAAACTGTAATATAAATTTAATCAAGTCACGTCTGTTGAAGTTTATAGAAAGGAAACTGAAATGTTGATACTTCGCGGGGTAACTTTGTGACACGCCAATTGTAACAAAGTTAGCCCACTCTGTTTTTAATTTAAATTATATGTTGTTTTGTTGAAAGGAGGAAGATGCTCAACGTCCCAACGGGGAAAAGCGTATCAGTTGCCGATGTAGAAGAAGCGAGCAAGAAGGAAAACCGACAAACAGAAAGAAGGGCAGCTCTTCCTCCGGTATCAGAGCTAGACGACCTAGGAAGAGGTCTTCTCTTGACGACAGCCCAGAAGAAAGCACTGACGGCGATTGTACATAACGCAAATAGACTTTTGATGGGGTAACATTTTGTGAGCCCTATTTTTCCCAATCATATCCAGCCAAAAACAACGTTGTCACAAAGTTGCCCCACACGACGGGGCAACTTTGTGACAGCGTTTAACCTGAATACAGCCGTTTGTAATAAAAATGCGGATTTGTAGAACACACCATCGTGTGAGGGAATGTTTCAGCAACGTTATGGCACTATTCATTCGCCTTTATGTTGATAATTGTTGAGTGAGAGAATGAAAACGTACGAAATCTGTCACAAAGTAACACCATTTTACGGTATATGAAAACATCACGAAACACCAACCAATGAAATGCCAATAAGATACTAAGAAAGCTATTCGCAATAAAAGAACAGAATGCGCAGGCTCAACAGCGCGCGAATGAGCCAACCTGCGCGCTCTGTCATGCATTTGACTAGGGAGCCTACATGACCGGCCGTTTTATCTAGACTCCCTACATTTGACGAGGACAAAAGCCCAGCCCTCACAAACGTGCGGCGGGTGACTTTTTCACGCGTGAGTACACAGCGTGTATGGTAAGAACGGGTAATATTTTTTTTTTTGCCGCGCATGTTTTTCTATGTTTTAACGTTACTTTCATACATATGCACTCCCGAAAAAAATGTATAACAAGAAGGAGCATTGATTTACATGTCTGAGGGAGCCGCTGTGGACGCACGTGCTCAAACGGCTTTTTTTCGTGGAAGATTCATCGCCCTCTGGCGCCGAAATTATTGGACTACTGAAACAGATATATTCCCATAAACATTGACTCCAGCGGCACAGAACTATGAAACCGAAACTGAAGCAGGTGCCGTTCGGCAAGCGGCTTTATTGACCCACACGTTTGTGCGGGTCAGGCCGTAAAGGGTTATGTTAGCTTAAGCAGTCGAAAACGCTCAAAACTAAGGGAAATCAATTGACGGCACACGATAGTCATGCGAGACAAGGTAGCTCGGGCGTGCGACTGCATGGCAAAGCAGGTAGGATGGGAGACAATTCGCTGCTGATATCATCGTGAATTGACCAATCGAAAGTTTGTGGCCTCATGACGTCACGTGAACAGAGTGCTGACGTCATTAACTGTACCGAGATGACGCGAAACGCCGGGAGACAAAAGTCAAAACAATCCTTATGGATTTGCTGGAGACGACTGGAAGGCTAGGAGGCTACTTCCTCCTTTTCCTTCTCAGCCGACTGGGTTGACCCCGCCCGAAAGCTTTCCGCTCCTAACATAGTTTTGCACTGCCTCCGAGATTGGATCCAGGGATCGGAAAAAGTTTCTGCACCTCACGAGCTTTTGCCATTGCCTCCGCGATCGGCCCACCTTCAACCCAGCGACGATATGATGAGATGATAATAATATTATCTGGCGTTTTACGTCCCAAAGCCGCGTTATGATTATGAGAGACGCCGTAGTGAAGGGCTCCGGAAATTTCCACCACCTGGGGTTTTTTAACGTGCAATGACATCGCGCAGCACACGGGCCTCTAACATTTCACCGCCATCGAAATGCGACCGCCGCGGATTGTAACGAACCCGCAACCTTCGGGTCAGCAGCCGAGCAGCATAATCACTGCTTCACCTCGGCGGACGTTCTTATGATGACGCCATACCGACTTCACGATGACATCACAATGTTTGAAGAACTGCGTTGTTATGAGGGCGGTATAGTGTAATGTGATAAGATGGATGGATGGATGGATGGATGGATGGATGGATGGATGGATGGATGGATGACAGAACTTTATTAGGGTCCAACCGGTCGCGCTAGTGTCCTAGCCCGAAGCGGGCCGCTCCCACGTTGGGACCGAAAGACCTAGCCTTTCGGCCGCTTCGCGGGCCCGTTGGACTGCCCATAACTGTCCCTGCAATGTCGGACTGCGTAGAGCTGCGTCCCACCGTTCTTCAGTATTTTCCTTGTCGCTGCGTAACTCGGAGCAACGCCACAGCATATGAGTGAGATCTATGGTGTCGTGGCATTTATCGCATGCTGTAGCAATAGCGAACTCCGGATAAATCTTGTTAATTAACAACGGGTTCGGGTAAGTTCTTGTTTGTAAGAGCCTTAGCGTAATGGCCTGAGCTCTGTTTAGTTTACTGTGTGGAGGGGCGTCCTAGACAGAAGTGTTTGGTGACTTCGTTGTAAGAGAGGAGGTGATCCCCGCAGTCTGAAACCTCAGCCTCTTCTTGCCGTGTAGCTGTACGGTTGACAAGTCCTCGTGCAGCACTGTGGGCAGATTCGTTGAGGTTCGTGGGAGCACCGTTGATTTCTCCCATATGAGCAGGGAACCAGAGAATCGTGTGTGGTGTAATTACTTTTCCCTTGAGAATTGCCAGAGCCTGTCTAGAAATTACTCCTTTAAAAATTAGCCGTTGTTCCGAGTACGAATACAACCGATGAGCGAAGCTCCTTAGAAATGGGAAGCAATGGCGCGCACGGCGTTTCATTGTCTTTTTGAGCCGGCGACGCATCCAGGGAGCTTCAACGGCGAACGGGTGCCGGCCTAAGGAGCTTCGCTCCTAATAATAAGATCTGGGGTTTTACGTCCCAAAACCACGATATGATTATGAGAGACGCCGTAGTGGAGGGCTCCGGAAATTTCGACCATCTGGTGTTCTTCAACGTGCACTGACATCGCACAGTACACGGGACTCTACCATTTCGCCTCCACCGAAATGCGACCGCCGCGGCCGGGATCAAACCCGCGACCTTCGGGTCAGCAGTCAGCACCTTAGCCACTGATCCACCGTGGCGGACGAGAAATTACTCCTTTGGTAAATGCTCGGTAGGATAGAGATTTTTTTTGTTTTGTTTTGTTTTACTCGCGATGATGCCGCCGACGCCGATAGTGACTTTTCGCCTTTGATGAGGTATCTTTGGCTTTCGCCTTCATAACGCGCTCGATCTCTGTATATTCATAGGTTGTTTAATGGCCCTTTAAGGATGGATGCACGTGCAATTTTTTTCGAAGCACGCAGCCCGAGCGCACTTACGCATTGGGCGAGCCCGTCGGCAGCGATCCGGCGGCATCCTCGAAATGAGAGACCTCATTCTTACAGGCCGTAGTGAGTTCGGCATTGCGTAGCCACTTCGAGATTGCGCATAGCCGGTACAACTTCGGGAAACTCATCGACCACTTCTTCTCAATTTCTGGTGCAGGCCATCGGCGTCCTCCGAGGAATGACGAATCCCACTCCTCTCCGACGTCGAGCCGATGCTGGGCCGCGGAGAATGCGAAATCCGCGCGCCACGAAGGACTTCGTGGGGACCGAGGCATTTCTTGCGCAATGGAGTTTTCTTTCTTTCTGTTCTTTGTGCCGCGTTGTTTCGGCGCTGGCTTACGCGCATTTCATTTGCGAACGTGAGATGAGCTCAAGCAAGGACAACAGAGTAGGGGCGAAAGAATGGCCGTCATATGATTGGTCCACTTCGCTTCATTTTCTTCTTTCGTTTCCCAGGTATACTACAATTGAATTCATAGCTACAAATGACACCCCCTGCGCTATTCTTAACGTCATTACGGTGTTTTCGAATACGGGACCCAAACGTTTGGGGCCCCAAAGCCCTTTTCGTATGCTCTATTTGGGTCAAGCAGAGCTAAGAGTTTTCGAGTAAGGTCTGCGGCGCTTTGGACGCTCCCCCCTATTCTGGGTCACACTAGTCTTGGCCAAGAGTCGTCGCTTCAGTGGATGCCGTCATGTTTGTTTGACGCAAATCCTTCGGGGCAGGCTTTGGGGCTGCCGCTGAATTCGAGAAACAGCGCCCAAACGCAAAACCCAAACGCTGTCTGGGTCTCGCGCATGCGCAGTGGCCTCGACGCTATTTCTTTGGGGCTCCAAAACGTTTGGGGCCCCCGTTCGAAAACTCCCTATTATGCGTTAACTTCATATTGATAAGAGGGTATCTTATATCTTTATCCACGATCCTATTTACATGCTGTTGGTATCATGACGTCACGTGATGGCGTCGTCACGTGACACTGTTTAGGTGCACTTGACTGTGGCGCAAAATGCATTTCGTGAAAAAGGAGGAAAGAAAAGAGAAGAAAGTTAAGCGCCGAATACCAACTGTTTAATGACACTCTAACTTTGTATTGCACAGAAATGTGCTTTCTCGATTACATGATATCTTGACCATGTCGCTAGATGTCATACGTTGGCTGTTCGCGCATGCGCGGAAAGTGTCTTTCTCTCCTGTAAGTTTCTTAGAGTGATCATTAAAAAGTTGGTAGTCGGCGCTTCACTTTTCTTCCCTCCTTTTTCACGAAATGTATTTTGCGCCGCAGTCAAGTGTTCCTAAGCAATCTAATGTTGAATTCCAATGGCAGATCCAGATCAACTTTTTCTGCTCTGAGTGGAGCGGTCGCATTCCAATGGCAGATTGGGGGGCGTGAATTGTGCGTTCCAATGACAGATTGAGAGCAACCGCAGATTACGGATTGCTCCGTGGAGCAAGAATTCTTGCTCCGCCGAAATCGGCGGATTTCGCCGGAAGTTCGCGTGACGTATTCTGTCCACCCGCATTTCATCCCGTCAGGCCGGATGTTACAGTCGCGGGCAGCCATGGATGACCAGTAAAACGCTTCGCCCCCTTCCCCCTCGCGCCCTATCACGCCCCCCTCGCAAGATTTCTGTGTACCGACTGCTCCCGTCAAGGCGCACGCGTTCCAGTCGCAGATTTGACGAGAGCAATCCCGCTCGGATCTACGCGCTCCGTTCGCGATCCGGCCGGGCGCTCGCGATCTGCCATTGGAATTCAACATAAGCGGCAACTCGCCCAAGAGGAAGTCCTTTTGAAACGTGACACTGTCGCTTCACCAAAGGTGGGCCGATCACGGAGGCAGTGCAGTAACAGGTTAGGTGCAGAAAACTTCAAATACCTCCGATCCTTGAGGCAATACAAACCACGTTGGGTCTAGAAAGCTTTTGGAGGGGTCGAGGGAGGAATAATACATCGACTGAGAAGGAAAAAAAAAGATAGCTTTCGCCTTGTAGTCGTCTTAGGCGAGTAAATAAGAAACCCTGTGAGTTTTATTTATTTATTTATTTATTTATTTATTTATTTATTTATTTATTTATTTATTTATTTATTTATTTATTCATAATGCACCTGAAGGTGCTTATGGGAGGTCGTTACATAGGGCGCGGTGACTACCTTCCATCTCACCGCTACCGTTCAGCACTACCAAGGCGGGTGTAAGCAAGCCACACGCTCGCGCAGCAATACCTAGTTCCACATGTGATTACCTCGCAATCGGTAGGCTTGAGACATTTGCGCTTGTTTGGTATGTGGTACGGCACATCGGTACGTGGCACGTTTATTCTTCGCATTGACGTCGTACGCCTTGAAAGTAAAGCTGCAATGGGAGCTAGTTGGTGCGAATACATGGCTTGTTCGCGCTGCCAGGAACTGGACGAACTACACTAGAGGGGTAGGCTTGAGACATTTGCGCTTGTTTGGTATGTGGTACGGCACCCTGTGTGTTTGTCCCCTCTAGTGTAGTTCGTCCAGTTCCTGGCAGCGCGAACAAGCCATGTATGCCTTGAGTTGTCGCATCAGTAACCGCCGCTAACTGTGGTTACAAATCAACATGGCATCGGCCATGAAGACGCGACCGCCCGCCCTTGCTACTCGCCCATTGCGCCGACAGAAATAAACGAGTGGTGAAATGAGCCAGCGTTTTGTCTCGTCTTACGCTGAGGAAGTCCGCCGCGGTGGTGTAGAGGTTACGGTGCTCGTCTGCTGATCCGAAGGGCGCGTGTTCGATCACGGCCGCGGCGGTCGCATTTCGATGGAAGCGAACTGCTAGAGACCCGTGTACTCTGCGGTGCCAGTGCACGTTAAAGGACACCAGATGGTAGAAATTTCCGAAGCCTTCCACTATGGCGTCTCTCATAATCATATCGTGGTCGTGGGACGTAAAACCCCGCATATTATTGTTATTACAATGGACGACGTCCTCGTGTGACGTCATTTAGATGAAGGCGTCATCGTTCGATGTCATGATGCCGGCATGCGACGTTATTTAGTGACGTAGACGTCATGTGTTACACCATATAGTGACGCTTCGTGCCACGTCATGATGATCTCCCTATCTGATGCAATCGCCCGCTTGGTTCAGGTCGTGTCGGTTCGTTTATTGTACCTGGACGAATGCCGCAAAATCAAGGAGGTGTGCCAGTGACAGCTCCGCTGTAAAAGCGTTGTGGCAGCGTTGTCCCTGAGAGCGTATACACGACAAAAAAAAAAAAAAAAAAAAAAAAAAAAAAAAAAAAAAACGTCTGATCAGCTGCGGGAAGGGGGGACGTACTCATTTTGCCCCTAAATACACCGTTTTCAGGGGTGCGAGAGCGTATGGTACTTGTTAATGCTTTCCCCTTGTTTCTTCATTTGTTTATTTTTTTCTAACTTTTTTAAGTAACAAATTTACCATTCACATACGTGCAGGGTTGCTGTTGAGTGAATTTGAAAAGTAGCCAGAAACACAAGCTATAGGTAGCCAAAGTAGTCATGTCAATAACATTTATCGGCAAATTTGTAGCCAAATTTAACGGAAGCGCTATTATGAGTGGAGTTTGCATTATTGAACAACAAATAATGCCATTTTAAATCAGGAATAGCATAGAAATAGGAGCACAGTTTTTCACACCTACTTGGTCTTCAAGCCACAATTTATTAGCAAATAAAAAAAATAAATTATAATAAGTTCAGTGCGTCATGCAAATAGTTTATCTAGAATAGAGCTCTTTCCAGATACAGAATAATTTTGGAACATTCCAGTTAACAAGTCGGTGCGAACATTAAACGTCAGGCATTTTAAGGCGAAAGCCTTTAATGTCTCATACTCGCGGTGACCGGTGTCCGTCCGGCCCCCTGGCACGGTGCCAGCTGTGGCGTCTCCCCCTCACGCGGGAGGATAAATGAGAGCGCTGGAACGCGGATGGCGTCTGCACGATGTACCAAGTGCGAGAATACGAACGCATGCGAAACGGAGGCAGATTAGCCACGCGTCTCGCTGCGATTCGCGCTAAATATTAAAAAAAAAGCCGGCAGATCCCACGCACCGTGGGAATCGGTGTAATGCGAAGCAGCCAGGAAGGAGCAAATCATACTTTACATAATATGCATGTCATGTTTTACATGTTACGACCTGTCATTTGTGTTCGTCATACAGTCACGTCGCAATATACCAATTTTGGTGTATGTCAAGCTAGCGAACTGGACGCAAGCGCACCATGAGCGTGGCATGTAAATGGCATTGTAGATTACATGCATGCCAAGATTTTCATGTTACCACCTGCCACTTATGTTCGTTATACAGTCATGTTACTCAATACCAAATTTGGTGCACATCAAGCTAACGAAACGGCCGCGAGCGCGCCATGAGCGTGGCATGCAAGTCATATCGCACATGACAAGTCATGATTACCATATTACCACTTGTCATTTATGTTCATCATACAGTCATGTCACTAAATACCAAATTTGGTGTATATCAAGCTAACGAAACGGACGCCAGCGCGCCATGAGCGTGGAATGCAAGTCATGTCGCTCATGACATGTCATGATTTCCATACTACGACTTGTCATTTATGCTCGCCATACAATCACGTCGCTCAATACCAAATTTGGTGATTGTCAAGCTAACGAAGCGGCCACGGGAGTACCATGAGCGTGGCATGGAAGTCACGTCGCACATGACAAGTCATGATTTCCATATTACCACTTGTCATTTATGTTCATCATACAGTCATGTCACTAAATACCAAATTTGGTGTCTATCAAGCTAACGAAACGGACGCCAGCGCGCCATGAGCGTGGAATGCAAGTCATGTCGCTCATGACATGTCATGATTTCCATACTACGACTTGTCATTTATGCTCGTCATACAATCACGTCGCTCAATACCAAATTTGGTGATTGTCAAGCTAACGGAGCGGCCACGGGAGTACCATGAGCGTGGCATGGAAGTCACGTCGCACATGACAAGTCATGATTTCCATATTACCACTTGTCATTTATGTTCATCATACAGTCATGTCACTCAATACCAAATTTGGTGTATATCAAGCTAACGAAACGGCCGCGAGCGTGCCATGAGCGCGGAATGTAAGTCATGTCGCTCATGACATGTCATGATTTCCATATTACCACTTGTCATTTATGTTCATCATAGAGTCATGTCACTCAATACCAAATTTGGTGTATATCAAGCTAACGAAACGGCCGCGAGTGCGCCATGAGCATGGAATGCAAGTCATGTCGCTCATGACATGTCATGATTTTCATGATATTACCAGCCATATATGTTCGTTCGTCATACAGTCATGTTATGCCATACCAAATTTGGTATAAATCCCATTAACGATACGGCCAGGAGAGCATGAAGTCGTAGGCGGCTAGATAGATAGATAGATAGATAGATAGATAGATAGATAGATAGATAGATAGATAGATAGATAGATAGATAGATAGATAGATAGATAGATAGATAGATAGATAGATAGATAGATAGATAGATAGATAGATAGATAGATAGATAGATAGATAGATAGATAGATAGATAGATAGATACGCTCAAAGTCGCCGAAGTTCGCTAAGAAATGCTTCGCATTTAAAATTACTGCATATCCACGAAGTGAATGCTGATGATGGTGCGAAGCAGTGTGCATCGGATCGTGAATCGTGGCATTCTATTTTGTTCTACTTAACAGCCTTTTATTTTGTTCTTGTTAACCTTTTGCTCTCTCATATGCTTTGATTGACGGGTGGTTTCCTGCGCACGTTCAATGAACGTGCGCAGGAACACACGCGATCCATGCGCACTGGCTCAGGCAGTAATCTTGCCTTACACTGCAGGAACTGCGACAGCTGTTTTCCGCAGCTAGAAAAAACAAAATTCCTTTCCAAGGCAAGAACAAAAACAGAAAGAGAGATCGTCGAGGCTTTCTTCATAACTAAAACAGGTAACACGTGTGTTAGTTCACCGTCATTATCGTTATCACGCAAGGAAATAGATTTCTTAGAAGGGCATATTAGGATATTTCCGAGATTGTAACGCGAACGTGGTCATGCCGCATTTCTGCTGACTGTAAGGTTATCGATGCAATTTGTTCCTTGTCGAAGTTTATAAATGTTGTACCTTCATGAAATACACACAGTTGGAAGTCTGCGCTTTGTGTGTGCGTGTTCTCTGTGTCTAACGTGTCGTCTTCTTCACGCAGTTCAAACACGTCTTCAAAATCGATTAACCAACTAGCCCAACAACATGCATTATTCTACGCTCCCAAATGGGCTGCTCGTATTAGGATGCGTGGTTGGTAGAGTGAAATCAAATATTCACTTTGCGTTCGAGAACATGGAGAAACGGCACTCGTGAA
>JALIZH010027077.1:0-89125 GCA_030522465.1 Rhipicephalus appendiculatus
AGGGACACTGAGGTATTGGCATTTAACGCCCATCGAAACGTTGTCACCGAGCTCGCAAAGGTTGCTCTAGGTTCCCAGCGTGATACTTTAACCTGCTAGGCAACCACGGCAGGTAATCACTGCGCTCTAATACATCTTATGCCAGGGTACTAATGTACAACGCTAAAGAAATTTCACCACCTTCTTCAGTTGAGGGATGGTGCCGATTTCAAAACTGTAAAATGAAGGAACATCGTATACAATTAAGGTTTCTTTTGGGAGAACACGGGGTTTTACACTGAAATAGCATATTTCAACACGGCAAATCTTGCTCCTATAGGTGACGTACATACGTACACGGTGTATGTACGCTCCTCGGAAGAAAATGAATTGCTATCTGTCTAGGACAAGGTTCGAAACCTTTTCCCATGAAGAGGCAACCGTCGATGGAAAGTCGCATTTGGACGGACAGATAACAGTCCCTATCTATACAATCCGGACGCTCGGCAGGACCGCCGACGGAGATCATTGCTTCTTGTCGTTGAAGACCGATTGCTTGAGTTCATGAGGACCCACTGGAATGCACTTCGTAGAAGCTCCGATTGCGGGTGCTGTCAAGCGTCCAACAAATATTCTCTCTACCGAACTAGCGTATACGTTTTCATCCCTTTGTCATATCTCAATCCGCAGTTTCATTCAGGGTAACGTGTCTCATTCGCTTCTTTGCCAGCGCATAACGATTCCGTAAAACATTAGAAGCACCACAGCACCTTCGATGACAGTGGATTCATGCAAACTCAAATGTCTTTTTCTTACAGCGGAATGACGACATTCAAGGCATGGAAACTACCTGGATACGTCAGTGCAACTGCTAAAAGTATTCTAATCGCCACTGTAAAGTGTTTTCTGTTCCTTAGAACGACCGATTTCACAATGTCGAGGCGCTTTATTTTTTTTAGGGTCCTGATTTACGGCCCTGATCACTAAATTCACCGCAAAAGCTAATGTTCCGGAGGGCATTTCAGTAGTCCTTACAACTGTGCAGTATGTACTACATTACCGCACTGACGAAAGCTGCAGCGAGCACACCTGTTCATGTGTCTTGGTGCAATGAATTGCACATCGCGCTTCTGTGGTTGTGGCCATCATCTCTTTAAATGACTACGTGACACCTTCTAACATAATATACAGCAGCCTTCTGTGTGTATGCATATACCATTACGAATATAAGTTTGTCGCTTTCGAAGGTTCCTAAGAAGTATAAGTTTGTTTGAAAGAACCAGCGCGAAGCAGATGGTTACTCAGCGCTCGTTTCGTGTACTTTGTCTCTCTGTCTCCGTCTTTTTTAGCTGATTTCCTCAGGTATGCATTGATTCCAACTCGTCCCCATTTCTACCATAATTTTGTTTGTGTTTGTCATCTGGGCTTTTGTTCTTCAGTTATACTACAGTAGAACTGTTGTGATCGAGGCTGGCTGCGTGCCATAGATAGATGATTATCATCATAATGGACCGGCACGCGCTCAATCATCACTCGCCGACTCGGCACAGATTTATTTATTTATTTATTTATTTATTTATTTATTTATTTATTTTACCCCTCAAAGCCAGAGGCATTACAGAGGGGGTGGGAATAAAAAATACATACATATACAAAGCAAAACAAGCACAGTGAGTATTAATAACGGTAAAGTAAAACAGGATTTTATTTAAACGGCGTTGGTTAGTGCCTCTCGAAAACGTTGATTGTTGGTGATTGGTGCGATTTCAGCGGGAAGGTGGTTCCACTCGATCGCGGTGCGCGGTGGAAATGACTCGGAGAATGTTTTCGTTTTTCAAAATGGGACACTACTTTATGGCTAACAAGAGCAGCTGAAACGAGAAACCCCAAATCGGTGCTTGCCGCCCATGAGTTTCCTGTATTTTTAACGCGATAGCGTTAAAGAGCTCGTTTCGCCGAAATTCCGGCGTCGGTGTCGGCGCCATTGTTTGTGAGCGAAAAATCATCATCTAGTCCGTGACCGAATAATCGAGAAAGATGCAAATAAAATAAATAATAATAAATTCCGGGTGCGAGTGAGGATCGAACCCAGGCCGTCTGCGTGGCAAGCAGGTGTTCTACCACACAGCCACGCCTCTGCTTGGAAGCACGGTGAAATTAACTTCCTCTGCTTGGAAATGCAGTGAAAATAACTTTCATGCTTTGCAAAAGCAAGCGTCCTTCATATAGGCGTCGCAATAAAACGTGTAATATCCCAGTAATATTGCGTGGTACAAGCGTACATTTCCATCGGGCGCTAGAACATGTGACTAGTGAGTGAGTGAATCAACATTTATTTGGTCCTAACGATTTCGTAGTTTAAAGCCAGAACCCATTACAAAAGGCGCACACCTTACTGCGCGTATTCCCTTAGCACTACGTAGTGGGTGCATAGCAAGTATGCACTAAGTGGTTGAAGTACGCACTCGGGACAAGATATCGCCATCGCGTTAAACTCTTAAAGGCAGAGATTAAGGGTCCCCCAATTTTTGGTTAACCAGTGCGCTGAGTACTGGGATTTTCCCCATTTCTGTGGCACATACGCGCTATAGGAGAGAGCAAGCAAGGCCATGTATAATATGTAGCGACCCAAAGACGACGATGAACTGCTTTGGCGGGGAAACTGGAGGTAGAGAAAGAAGAAGAATAAAAAAGCTTCTGTCTCTGTCAGTGTTGGAATGTTACATAATATAGTATAGGAAGGGTTGGGTAAGATACAGGTGAGAGGGCAAAAGCCCAGCCAAGTCACGATCAGCTAGGTGCCCAACAGCTCTGCTGTGACCCAGCCTTGCTCGACTTAGTGCAAACTGCTTAATTTGTTTAAATGCGAAGGGTTTCTTAGCGAACCAAAGGCACACTGAGCATTTCTTTTTATCTATCTATCTATCTATCTATCTATCTATCTATCTATCTATCTATCTATCTATCTATCTATCTATCTATCTATCTATCTATCTATCTATCTATCTATCTATCTATCTATCTATCTATCTATCTATCTATCTATTTATTTATTTATTTATTTAGCCGCCTTCGGGGGTGGTCTCGTGATTAGCTCCTTATCTTGGTGCACACCAAAATTGGCTTTGGAGGGTAATAGGGTTTGATGAACATGACTAATCATTACATGAATGAAGTGAAAAACTTGTCGCGTATGTCGTCAAACCCTTTTCTCTCAACAGTTTTGGCACATACCCTTATACCTTGGGCCGCGGTATGTGCCACAGGAGACTGACAGTTGATATCTACCCAGGAATTATGAGAAAAGACAAATGCTAATTGAAATGCGAGAGTGTTAAGAAAAAACCGACATCGGCAGTATGGACCCGAAGAATGCAAAGAGTAAAAATCAGGATCCCAGCAGTATTCGAAGTCAAGCATTCTGCGTGGCAGCAATTAGGTATTCTACCACAGAGCCACGACAGCCTCAAAACTGCTTTGGAAAAAGACCCTACGCAGGCGTAATGTCGTTGCACCGTCAAGTGCGGGTTGAAGTGCTGGCTACCTTATTTATAAACATTACATTATTTAACCCATTAGGGACCACTGTACTTTAAAAAGTACACTTCCTTTTTCGGGCGTAGAAAATACAAAACAGAATATTCTTATCTTGCTCATTACAATTTCTGATGCCAAGGGTTGCAGCAAGAAAATCCAAATTTGGAATATGGACTTGGTTATGTTTTTTCTGTTTTATGAGCCGTCAAACTTTAAGAAAATGAGAGGCTGTTAAACGCACGTGGTCAGTACTACTTTTTCTAAATTAATTTGAAGTTTTACATTTTATATGTTGAAAAAACGGAATGCTTCTGCTTGACCAGATGCACTTCAATCCCTGCAAAGCGCGAGAAGCCTATAGAGTGCATAGTTTTGCTGTGAGGAGTAATCAAATGTTGCTGTACTTTATTTAGTACACTGGGATTTCGTGGGAGCATACATGCAACTCTTCTTGTGCGTTGCATCATAGATTCAACAGGCTTTTCTTTGTTATGAATGCCGTTTTTTCGGTTATCTCAGACTCATGAGGCTGCGAAAGATGTCGCTGTGAATATACGAGAGCCTCTTGATGTTTTAATTGGCGATTCTGACCCTAACTTGGGAACTTACGAGGAGGAGGGGAATGACGACGGTATGAATGGATGCTCTCTGCTAACGATAAAAAAAAAACATTTAACGAAAGGAACGTGGGTAAGATAACTTCTGCTTTGACTCAGGAAAGCAGCTTCGTTTCAAAAATGCCAAAGACAACAGCATTATTGCTATGCTGACGAAAGACTATACAGTTGAGTCACTATGCTCTGTATCGCGGTGGCCCTTCACTGAAAAGAAAAAAAACATAGTGCCACTGTCCTCCTTCTTCATCCGCAGTAACAATGCCATGAGGGGGTTCGAGCTCTACGATCAAGCTGCGAATCAGATCAGATCAATAATTCGCCCTGCGAATTGGTAGGATGGGCCGGGATCCCACCTAGGCTTCGGCCAAGGGTTGCTGGCCTTTGGCGGCTCCCCTCGGCTCGCTGGACGGCCCAGAGTTGTATGACTAGATAATTTTCCTCCCTGAGAAAAAGTTGTACCAGCCCCTATTTACCCAGATGATCGAAATAGCCGAAGACAACGCATAAAGGGTCTGCTACCACATTGGAGGTTTTAGCAGGCCCTCTAGGCGTTGACTATTGTCCTTCAGTCGCATAACAGCAAAACACTGACTGCGCCTTGTTGTACCCAAGAGAAGTATCAAAGCTCTCCAGGTTCCACTGTGCTTGCTATTACCCTCTATCCATACGGACATTTTCACAAGAAGCCGGTAAAACAGTTGAATTCTGCCAAAATACATCGAAAAGGTGTGGCGAAAAGTGTGACGTTACGCTTTCCCTAAAGCACCGGTCCTTGATTAAGTTGCGTGGGCCAAGATAACTTAGTTATTTGTTTCGCAAGAGCCCAGCGTACTTGCCATTCTTGCATTAAGTCACCTTGCCCGTTGCTATCTCGAAGGCCCAGCGTACTTTTTATCGTACAGTATCATAACTCCTGAACAAACACACGTAACTCTATGAAAATTTGCACGTGCGGTTATCTGTTGTGGTTAATTAAATAAGCAAAATGTCAATAAAATTGCACCAGTAGTTCTTTCGTGGTCCACAATGGGTTAAGGAGTGGGGTTCGGCGGGTCTCGTTACAGTAGCTAGCTCCCACACTCGTCCACATAGCCGATGTTTTCCAGTGGGGGGACGCGTTCTTTACAAGAACGAACGTAGGTTTGTTTACATATTTACAAGTCCGAATGGACGAATGCGTGAGCAAACGACCATTATACGAAAGTCTTCGGCTTTTATGGACCCTCGAGCGTTCCACCCACAAGAGAGGGAGCATAAATCGGGCCCCTCGTTGATGAGGAGCATGGGCGAGAGGTCGAATGGGGAGCACGAGCGTATTATACAATGATGTATCCGGCCCACACCTCGAAGATTCGATTCTGTGTTACACAAGGCGAGGAGGTCGAGTCCGAAGCAGCGGGGGGGGGGGGGGAAGGTAGATGACGTCAGAGGGGATGGTGGCCGCTGACCCGTACACCTGCAGGCGCTAAGGCAGCGGTCAGGTTTTGGGTCCGGACTTGACCTCCACACAAGGCGAGGAGGTCGAGTCCGAAGCAGCGGGGGAAAGGTAGATGACATCGGAGGGAATGGTGGCCGCTGACCCGTACACCTGCAGGCGCTAAGGCAGCGGTCAGGTTTTGGGTCGGACTTGACCTCCACACAAGGCGAGGAGGTCGAGTCCGAAGCAGCGGGGGGGGGGAAGGTAGATGACATCGGAGGGAATGATGGCCGCTGACCCGTACACCTGCAGGCGCTAAGGCAGCGGTCAGGTTTTGGGTCGGACTTGACCTCCACACAAGGCGAGGAGGTCGAGTCCGAAGCAGCGGGGGGGGGAAAGGTAGATGACATCGGAGGGAATGGTGGCCGCTGACCCGTACACCTGCAGGCGCTAAGGCAGCGGTCTGGTTTTGGGTGCATGAGAGCGTCTCCAGCGAGGCCGTCCCACACTAAGAAACGGTCGGTGCCCTCGGACGAGATGGGGGGCTGCGGTCACGAACACGTGCAGGCGCTAAGGCTGCGTTTAGGTGCTGGATCCATGAGAGTGTCTCTAGCGGTGCCGTCTCACGCTGTCAAACACCGCCCAAGAAAGGGGTGTCCATGATACCCCCATTGGGTTCATCGTAGCCAGAACACAGCGAACTGCCTGGCCCACTTGACCCCGGTGTGAGCAAGCACACCTGCAGGAAAACGCGGGGCTCTGTGCCTCCAACCAGGCGCCGATATCGGGGAGAAAGCATTCCGGCAGACAGATTCACGCACAATGGGGTCTGCCAAGATGAGCTCCAGGGCCAAACGTAACAATACGTACTCTTATGATACGAGCGTCATGTCAAGATAACGTCAATTGTGGTTCCAGTGTTGGCTCCGCTTAGTTTAATAAACATGACAATTTTATTCCCACGATTCGGCAAGCTGCATTCAAGTGTTGTTCGACTTCGGAGGAACAGGCTAACGAAAACGTTACGTATGATATTAACATCATCGCCAAACAAAAACACGTCGATCCACCTCGTGACTCTTGGCCCAAAGCCAAAAAATGCAGCATAGGCAATTACTCGCCGACTTCTTCGCATGAACCCTGTTACAACAAGGAGTGGAATCTGCCGAATTTTTTAAATACTAAACCCCAAAATTATTTCTGTCCTATGTGTATGCCTGTTTCAATTAATATTAACATTATCCTCCCAGTTTTGTGCTCGGTGAGATTGTAGAGGCATCATGCATTAATTAATCTTATAGAAGGACGTACCACTGAAAACAATATCACTAGATACTATCGTTCTATTAGTGACAAGCATCCGATTGTTACATTTATGGATTTATTTGTATGGAAGTTGGAGAACTATACGGTGGTTCTGTTACGACTGATCTAGTACACCCTCAAGGTCACTTTTCCATTGTGCAGTGCCAACGCCTCGAGACCAACGCCTGCAGGGCCAGCTTCTCCAGAGCAACGCTAAATTTAGCTATAGCTTTCAATAAGCAGTTTTAGAATAAGGCACTGAAAGGTTTGCTTTATCGTTTGTCGCAACTTCGCAGTGTCATACGCTATCCTCTCGCGTACCCACTTTGAGTGTCGAAAATAGCATATCGCACCCAATGAATGCTATCTCTGCCTACCCTATTCTACAGCTGCCTAATGGTTGATGTCTGCAAGAAACTGAACCTCTTTTTGGCGACTGTTTCCTTTATTGTAACTCTGCTCTTGGCGCTTAGGAAGCATCGGTAGAGTTGGCCGAGAGATAAAGTACTGGCATCGTGAAGCCTCGTCACAAACGTGAGGGCATCTTGTAAGCAAAATGTGGTGTGCGGAAGGGCACTTAGAATAGAAGAAGAAAGGGAGAGGGGGGACTTCACGGGAAAGTAAGAAATGCTTTACAAGTTTTTATTGAACCAATAATTGCGTAAGAACTTTGCGGAATTGCGCGAGCAGCATTCCGCTGTATCGGTCATTGTCACAATTGTGTCTACAGTTTTGTTGAGAAATAGTTAGGCACTTCAGAACAGAGATATAACCGTTCTTCCGCTTCCTACATCTGAGGCACGTATAGAAGTCTATCAAAACCAAACCTCGTACGTCATTAAGGGCGGATAAAAACAGTAGAAAATATAACGGGCATTTGGTATCAGGTCCATAATAACTTCTCAACTCCATTACTTCAATGAGCTAACATATGGTCTTGTATAAGCTAATATAACCTCATTGAGCAAGTTAATCACTTTTTTTGCCGTCGCTTAAGATTGAATCGCACTGGACTGGTTTGTTGATGGTTGATTCAATACATAATAGCACTGGGGGGACACGACAAAAATCTTAGCAATTATTTCACTTTGTCTAGAAAAGACAGGCACTTGCATTTAATTACTACACCGGCAAAACTTTACTGGTTTCATTTACACGGTACCACAAGAAAGAACTTCGGTCAATAATGAAGCATATTCCAAAACATAAGCGTTGTCGGAATTGCTCGCGAGCGCTCCCTTTACGTTAGCTGTTTTTGTGGCGTTGGTGCAAGCGAATGCAGAAGCTTGCAACAAATGACATTCAAATTTCAAAGAATCCAAAAAATGCCCCCCACCTCCCCGAAGGGAATCGTGAGGAAATGCGAATGCATTTCGCGCGCGCTTCACTCCATTTATATATGGTGGTTGTGGTTCGATGAAGGAAAAGGCGCCTAATTTCTGCAGCCCGGTCGGGAGCACGGCTCAGCGCCTTTTTTTTGCTTTTTCTCGTTTTTTTTTAATTTTTTATTTATTTATTTATTTTTTTTTTAATTTTTTTTTCATATATAGCTCCGCCGAGCTCCGCCGCAGTCCGCTTTTAGTTAACGCGCACGCTGCGAATTTTCATTGTTCAACAACGCACGGGAGCAATGTCCCACCGGCACCACCTTGGAGGTCAAGATTCATTGCCATATATACTGGGTGGCCAGTGAACGGTTGTGCAGCGCGAGCAGTCGGTTTTTTCAACCAAGAAACTCGCTAGCAGACGCTGCCTGTGTCGGCGTCGCGAGGCGAGAGAAGGAGAGGGGGGGAAGCGCAGGAGAGGAGAGAGAGAGAGGGGCGCGCATGCGCAGTGGGAGTGTGGACGCTGTGGGCAGAAATGCCTAGAGAAGAGAGGGGGGGGAGCGTAGGAGAGGAGAAGATAGGTGGGACGCGCATGCGCAGTGGGAGTGTGGACGGCGCGGGCAGGGATGCCTAGAGGAGAGAAGGGGGAGCGTAGCAGGGGAGAGAGGAGGGAGGCGCATGCGCAGTGAAGGTGTGGTTGCCGCGGGGAGGGATGCCTAGAGGAGGGAGAGAGGAGGTTTTTTACTTTTATTTTTTTTTAAAGGGTTTGCGCATGCGCAGTAAGGGTGGTCACGCCGCACACCACCACCACCGGATTAAGCTTCGCTATAAGATGCTTCACATCTAACACCTGCCGGCGCGCACACCTCCTCAACCTATCCTCCTCCTCCTCCGCGGACAACGCCAACGCCGCACAACGCCAACGCCGGATGCCTGACATAGCCCGACTATGAAATGCATTCGCATTTAAAAAACTTCCCCATCTCCCGCTAAAGGAAACCATGTGTGGATGCGAAGCAGCGGGGAGATAATTAGCTTGAGCGGGAGGAACGTCGCCGCTCTCATTTCGCGGCAGCGGTCCGGGCGCTCATCGCGGCGCTGCACAGGAGAGAGAATGAGGCGCGCGCGCTCCGTCATTTTCATACCGCGGAACTACCGTGGCGCCCCCAGCGGAGAATGCAGCTGTCACACCACCTGTCGTGCCCGCCGCTGCGCAGAGGATTCCTAGAGGAAAGGACGGGGAGATCGTAACAGAGGAGGAGGGGACGTGAATGCGCTGTGGGGGTGGCTGCGCCGTGCTCCCTATTGGGCTGCAGAAATTAGGCGTCTCTTTGTTCTTCTAACCACCAACACACACGCCGGAGCCGCTCCGTAGAGTAGATGATTCCTAGAGTAGAGGAAGGAGGTGAGCGTAGGAGAGCATAGGAGAGAATAGGGGAAGGGACGCGCTGTGGGACGCGGGGGGCCGCTCCGTAGAGTAGAAGATTCCTAGAGGAGAGAAAGGGGGGTGAGCGCAGGAGAGAGAGGGAGAGGGGACGCGCATGCGCTGTGGTGGTGTGGGACGCGGGAAGGAGGGATGGACTAAGCCCCCTCCAAACACATGCAAGCAAGATTAAGGAATGGGGTCAACCTGGGCGACAGACTAGAGGTGTGCACGGGCTTCGGGTAGCCCAAAAGCCCGAGCCCGGCCCGGCCCATGGGCCGGGCTCGGGCAGCCCGACGTCTTTTCACCTCGGGCCCGGGCCGGGCTCGGGCTTCCTTGTTTATTTATCGGGCCGGGTTCGGGCCTGGTGAAATGCCCGAATCAAGCCAAAAATATAGATGATGTGCCGGAATCGTCCTTGTTCATTTGTGTGCTTTCTTTTGAGGGTAGAGGTACACTTTTTGTGAAAAAAAAATATGTGTTTTGTCATTTTTTCTGAGTTTGGACATATATGGGTTCATTAGCTGAAACTCACGGCTTTTAACAGGAAGGGCTGAGGGAACAGCACAGATATGTACTAGAAGTCAAAGACCTGGCAAACGTTTCGTAAATGTTTTGTTTTTCAGCGTATACATATTGAAAATAAAGGAAGGATGGGGGGGGAGGAGGGCACTTATCTCGAGTCATATGTACAATTTATTAATAATTTTTGGGGTGTTACATACCGTGCCCACGATATGAACATGAGGCACGTGCCTCATGTTCATATCGTGAACATATGAGGCACGTACTTAGTACATTTTGATTTTTCTGTTGCCATCTACTTTATTGCGTCGTTGATCGAGTGGGCCCAAGCCGGGCCGGGCCGGGCCGGGCCTTGGGTATGACACGCCGGGCCGGGCCTGGGCGGCCCGTCCTCTATACATCATCGGGGCGGGCTGGCCCGCCTCCGGCAAGCATCGGGCCCGGGCCGGGCCGGGCCGCGAAATTGCGGCCCGTGCACATCTTTACGACAGACACCACCTGCCTAGCCATTGCTAAGCAGCCTCTCTGTGCTTTCGGCCATGACTCTGGTGACTGTAGTAGTGGTTGACGGCCTTCATATTATTACAGTGTTCTGGTTCGCATAATGGGTGCTTCCCTACTTCATCAAACTGGCCGGACGCGGGACGGCGGACGCGGGACGCGGGAGGGACAGACAGAGCCCCAAGCATAAGATGCTTCGCATCTAAAAGCGTCATTTTACCTTGACAAGCTCTCGAAATTCAGTCAGTTGTGCACGGTCACAACAAGATTAGCCCTGCATGCGTCCTCTTAAGCATTGAAAGCCCAAGTAAATGACGCCCACCACACTTCTTGATTCAACGGGCTCCGAAATCATACATGGTGTCGATAAGACAGGATCAAGCCCCAGGTTGCGAGAATGCCGTAAAAACGGGATCAAATCTGGACTCGCCTCCTTTCCGCTCGAGAGCGATACCTTATATGGCTCCACGTTAATAAAAAAATCACCGCCCAAGCACTCCGTACAAATGGTTAACCAGCGAAGCTGAAATGTGCGGCCCCAGTGTTTAGCAGTGGGTTCAACCCGACGCTGCACTGAAGCCTTCCACAATTATCGTTGCCAGGTTGTGGTCGAACCACAGGCGGTCACAGACGTCGCAGCCAAAGCCAAAGTGCCGCTGGAGAAACTCTCGCCCAAAGCGGGCGTTCGCCCCGGCGAACGCGCTCCCGCAATCACGTCGACGCTGTTCTGCGCGCAACGCCGTTTCTTCGGCGCGCCAGAGGGCGCGCCGTGGCTGCAAGCGTTTGACTATAGTGAACTAGTTTGACCTTGCAAGCGTCGTACCCAAGCTCGCTCGCCAATGGCGCGCGAGCTTCGGTACGACGCTCAGAACGACGTAACTGATAGCACAGCCAATGGAGACCGCTCGTGACACAGATGCCGAGCGGTTTTTCGTTTCTCCTAGCCATATACAGCTTTCGCTGTAAAACAGTAATCCTCGACTGCATCTGTCTGCCATTTCCTAAAAATTGCAGCAACGGTAACACTGTAGAACTTGGCGTAAGTAGCAACACTGTATTTTTTTTTTCGAATCTCTTTGAAACAGGGCGACGACAAAGAGTCGCCAAATTTTGTTGCAGTAATCAGGCATTGTTACGTCTATCACTGTCAAGAATTCTTTCTCTTGGTTCTATATCTTTTTTTTTATTTAAAGAAGATAGGAAGAGACAAGGTAAGATTTCTTTCCTACGAATGTCTTTTTGTATTCGCCACAACCAAATATGTTTTAACAAGGCTGTTTGCTGGCCTAGTTTGTATTTGCTTAAGGACATACTTTAGCCGCCTGGTAAAACACCACACAGGGAGGAACACAACGAAAGGACGAGCGACGCTTCCAGCTGAATTAGTCTGGCAGCTAACACAGAAATAGACAACGTGTACATGCTCAGTTTTTTCACAACTTTGGACTATCCACCGATCAAACAATCTCCTTTCCAATATGTACAACGTAACACACGTATCACTGGTACCCCTGTCTGTACTTTACTTCGTGGCTAAAATATGTCCTTAAGCCACAACAAAAGCTTGTGTTTTCAAGGTCAATCATTGCTTCTCTGGCTAAGCCACCGTCATCAACACTTCGCTGAGCATGCGATTGCGACTCGACAAGCGAACATCATGGAGTCCCGCGATTTACTTTCTATTCGGCTCATATTCCTATATGTTCTCGGCAAGACACAACTTGAGTGCAGTCTCTCCGTTTGCCACAAAGAAAAGAGAGTGGCAGCAAGTTACACTTTCTGAAAACACTTGAAGGCTAAAGCCCGAGACACACTTCGTAATGCATTATGTTACATAATCGCAGACAAGGCTTCCTGTGAGACACAATGATCAACGGTGTGAGAGACACAGAATAAAATTAACGCTGTCAGTCAATTCCAAGTTTCCTGATCCCTCCACTGCAGCTTTCAGCGCTTCACGTGGCGTTCAACTGCCCCCGAGATCAGCCTACCATTGACCTATCGATGGTGTCAATTGATGACGTCATCATGTGACGCCATGTAGCAACTTCACGGTGCGGCGTGAGGATGACTTCATGATGACGTTACAAATTAAATCTGAGCGACCGCCTGTAGACTGGGTGTGCTCCCCCAAGTGTGCTCGTGATTCTTTGTATCTCTCTTGCCTTCTCTTCTTCTCTCTCTATTTTCGCCCATTCATTCCTCTCCCCCAGTGCAGGGTAGCAAAGCGGACGTGCGTCTGGTTAACCTACCTGCCTTTCCTTGCATCTCTCTCTCTCTCGGCAATTTGTGACGACGTGTTCTCAAGATATCATAACGTACGATTTTACGAGATGGTTCTCTCGGAGAAAGTCACGTGGATTATTAATAGAGAGAAAGAGTGCAAGTTAATTATAGTCCAGTGCAGACGCTGAGGTTACACAGCGCCACCCAGCTACTCCCACGTGGGGACCGGCAGGTCTAGCCTAACGGCTCTATCGCGGGCTCACTGGAGTTGGGCTTTGCGAAATCTTCCGAGACATTACGAGACTGTGAGGTCTTGCCATGAAGAACTTGTGAGGAACAACGAAAGAAAAAAGCGGCACTTCTGCTATCGACTGGTGCAAACAAAGCCACGCGTAGAGGAAATCGGTCATAAAAAAAGCATGCGCCTCGGTTCATTTCAGATATGCAATAGACAAGCACTATGAGCACGTACGTCATCGTTTGTCAAGATAAAGCATGCATGGCCAACAGAGGTCTTTCACTCACATGAGTGGTCACCCGTTGCCGCCTTTCTCTCCGTTTGCCACTCTGCACACGCACACAGAAAGAGAAAGTGATAACCGATGAGCATTTCACCGCGCTGGCTCAATGTCTATGGCATTCCACAGGTAAATGCATGTCTACGTGTTCAGTATAGGGCAGTGGCGTCAATGGATCATAATGCGGAAAATCTAGTTCACCTAGATTTCCGCGCACTCTGACAGTCTCAGCATGACAGCTTCAGCCAAAGATAATTCAGTACAGTGTTAACCGTTGCTACTGTGATCTTATGAAACGCGAAACGCCGGACTATTCAACCAAAAAAGTTACACCGCTAAAGACTCACACATTCATCACGCGTCACAGAGAATGCATTACATCAGCTTCGTGCAGATCTGGTCTATGATCTTCACGGAGGAAACAACATAGCGGAGGGTGTAGTCGCGTTAAGAGTAGCGTGTTGTTCGCGACCAGATGGAAGAATTAATTATGTACCAGGTATTTGCTAATACAATTTGAACATATTAAACTCTTAGAATATGACAATAATAAAATCTGATGTGTTCATCAAACTGACGAATCTTGCTGAACTCGGAGGAGCTCAAAGTAGTTTTTTTTATTAGAATTGAGAGTAAATCAATATCCCAAGTGGTCCTCGGGATTTCATACACTACATAAGCGAGCCCATATAATGTTCGTCGCTTTGGCAGTTTTAACAACGTTCGTTCCCAGCTACCTTCTGAAACTCTCCGTTTAAAATATATCATATATATGGAGTAAAATCAATACTGTTGATACTCGCATGCACTGCAGTTCTTTAACGTCAAGCTTTTCGGTGTTAAATGAAGAGGCAGGTCGCTATTACCACTCCCAGTCAAGGACATGCCGCGGAGTACTTAATTAAGAGAACTGAAATGAGGTTTTGGTGTAGGGTGAAAACATCGTTTCTGTTTATTAACAAAGGCATCTACACTACATACCGTG
This sequence comes from Rhipicephalus appendiculatus, assembly GCA_030522465.1. NCBI lineage: Eukaryota > Metazoa > Arthropoda > Arachnida > Ixodida > Ixodidae > Rhipicephalus > Rhipicephalus appendiculatus. The sequence continues at coordinate 14,359 of JALIZH010027077.1, forward strand.
AAGGACACCTTTAACTACCATAATTGGCAAATAACGAAAGGTTTCTTATTGCTGCTTGTGCAAGGTAGGTCGTCATTACCACTACATGCCCCAGAGCTTCACTGTTCATGATGTTGTGCTGACACACAATCGCGTGGTCACTGGTTCGATTGCAGGCCGCAGCGCCAGCGCCTCAAAAGGGCAGCGGAACGCAAGATCACATGTGTCTCGTGCCCAGTGTGCACGTTAAACAATCCTTTACGGCTTCCACAATCCTTTACGGCTTCTTTCTAAACCCTCAGAGCATTACAATCTTAAAATTATTATTTCTTCCTTACTTTCGCCTACCGCGTGCTCCCCTAGCCAGTATGCAGAATTGAGTACTGCATAAATGTGTGACCGCCGAAGAGTACCTAAGGAATCTCGGGATTTTGAGACGCCTTCAATTGTTCTCACTTCCTAAGACCTTTGTTCCACTTCTTTTTTTTTTTCTTTTTGTCAGTCAGTACATCCCCGTCACAATAGATAAATGCGTCGTTTTTCCCTAATCACCGATGAGGTAACATGCACCTTGCTTTGCTGCGCGAGTACAGAAACCTTAGTTACCTACGACGCCGAAGACATTACTCAATTGTGTGCGCGACAAATGCATGCCCTGATAGAATTGTCTACTGCTATTGGTGATACCTGATGCACGGCGGTGAACTACTTGTTCGCTATCTTTAGACGCTACTTGAGGACGGCGGGCCCGAGGTCATGGCAAAAATGCTTCGGAACACTTGACAGCGGGCACGCCCTCAGAACTAGCATTGCATCCCTGGGATGGTAGTAGCCTGCATATGATTGAATATTCTCAATTGGCCAATGCTGTATAATTACATAGTTGAACGTCGCTTGACGAGAGGAAATCAGCATTGGTACTGTGATACTACACCACGGTTGAATTCTCAAGTCGAACTCCTATTTTCCAAATAATCACGTATTTTACAGTTTCAGCGCAATACTGCACGATTTCAGTCAGGCATATGGGTCTTTCCTGAAATTGACAGCGCGTTGTTCTCAAACGACATTACTCCTGATTCTCATTTTAAGATGTGAGCGTTAGTTTGTCTTAATTAAACGCCAATGTAAAAAAAAACATGTGAATTCCACAACGTCGGTATTTCCTCATGTACAAGAAAAGCACGAGCGTCACCGCATCTCGGTCAAAGAATTTATGTAGTAGCTTCATCGACTGTAACCTGGACAAGTTGAGCCATTTTTCGCGTATTTACCGATATGCAGGTACTCGAGCATTGAATTCGTGGAAAATACCGCTTAGCCTTCGTCTTTGTACAGCATTGGCGAGCCATGGTGACTATAATTGCCATGGAACGCCTTTCGTAAACGTTCAAGCTCGCTCGACAAGGCGTTAATATAACCAAAAGTGTTTTTTTTTTCATACGCGTTGGAAGAGAGCATCGTAATGAATGCCACGCTTCAGCTTGCATCCATCCAGACAGCTCGTGGCGTCAACCCTCTCTGTGCCATACCACTTCTTCATGCAAGCAGCGTTATCGCAAAGCGTAACGATGGCGCTCTGCCAAGAAACACGTAGAAGTCGCTATATCACGATTGTTGCTACGACCTTTCTCCTCACCGTCTTGTTTTCTGACATGTAATCAACTGTAAGCATTGGTACATGTCCTAGAAAAGCCGGGTATATAGTGCAGGGCGTAATCGAGTCGCAGTAGGCAGCGCTCGTCCTTCTTTAACCTGTCAAAGATCTGTTCTCTGCAATTAGGTAATACTCGCGGGCAAAATATCAGCGTCGTTATCGGCGCAGCCGCTACTCAAAATGTCTCGTAGGCCACGATCGGATACCAGCGAGAGGCGTCACCCCGGATCTCTTATCTCAACGTTGCGTTCGAGGGCTCTTTATGGAGGCCGCGCCCTTTGCACTAGCGTTCCTTCATCTCGACCACTTACGCAGCCGCAGCTAAAAGCATCGCCCGTGAGCCTGATGGAAAATGTGGTATTACAAACATACGCCACCTGGATCGTGTACCCGAGAGTCGTTCCAACTGAAAATTCGTACAGTTTCATCCACTACATTTCAACTGTCTAAGGTAAACACAGAGACCAGTGCAAGTAAATGAGCGAGTTTTAGATGATCCTTCATTTACTTGTGCTACGGTAAACTATTCATTGCCTTCCTTTCGCGCCGCTAGAAGATGTCAAGACGACCTGAAAACGCTAAGTAAGGCCACGTTAAGAGAGAATCCCACATCGCACTGTACTTCAGTTTCCAGCTATGCAAAACCTTCTCGAGATTCAAATCAAGTAAAGCCTGCTCCGCTAATTGACCAGCTGCTCTTTGACTATATTGTGCCGCCCACACGTGCACGTCAGCACATTTATTGTTCATTTCCTTCTTACCTTCTATCCTCTCTTTACAATCTTTATATTCCCCTTTTCAATTCCCACAGCATAAGATATCCAACTGGACATGTTTCTGGTCAACTTCTCTGCCTTGTGCCTGCCTGTTTCCTACGTTGAAGCACTCAGAAAAAACACGTGATCGGAAATCGATAGCACTTTCGTTTCCCTTCTATCTCAAAAGTGAGGGCACCTTCGCGCGTTTAAGTGAGCCAGAGAGCCATGCGCCGAATGAATCAGACGAATGCGTTGCAAACCCTCCATTTCGACCGGTCAAACTTAAACCGTAATGTGAGATCGGTTCAGAGAGCTCAAACTGGACCTGTCGACTGTACTGTGTGTAGTAATATTAAAAGTTTCTTGCTTTTAACTGAAGTGAATGGCTTCTCTTTTTCTCTGACTTCAAGTGATTGACTTCTTCGGTGGCACGCAACCCGTCCGTGCAGTGTCAACATTTTTTTTAAGTAAAAACCACTAGAATGTCCTTTCGCATCTGCTGCAGCGTACCCGTTTTGGAGCCCCTATCACATCAAACTTGCTTCCCTCTTTATTTACACAAATAATAAAGGAAACCTTTTGCTATTACTTCCTTTGCTTTTGCGTCAAGATTGTACGTCATAAGGATCCGGTGAGTCCATGATATGTAACAGTCCATACTAAAACTCCATAATACGATTCCGCAATAAGTCAGAGATATCGCCATATGTTTCTCAATTCTCGAATAGGTCGCTTAACTTTACGCTTTTGATGAATTGCACATAGCAAGATAATGATAATCATAATTTCTTAACAAAAAAGAAGAAGAGTAGTGCAGTAAGTAAAAAAAAAGAAATCATGCAGGCAAACCTTGCACTAAACCTCGCAAGGCTCGAAACAGCGTCACAGGGCGAATCTGAAGACTAATCTTTCTGCTTCTAAATTGTTTCCATGCCTTAGCTAGGTGATGAAGGTTTTTATAGGTTGCTTCTAGGTCATTGCTAGGCTTTAGCTAAAGGATGCTAGGTTTTTTCTACGTTGATTCTCAGCCCAGACAGGCTCGAGTTAAACCACAGACAATAACAGATATGGCACGCATGTCCAAACTCCAGAGACAGAAAGCGTTCGGACCTCTCATTGATCTACGAGCATGTCGTCATTGGCGTAGGCCTTCCATTGCTTCTGGGTCTTCTCGCACCCCCGTTGCCTTTCCCGTTCCCTAGTATTCTTTCGTCGTACGTCCTCGGGGTGTTCGGCTCACCGCCGTCGCTTCGCTGTCATTTGTTGGGCTAACTGTTGCCTTCTTGAGTAGTGAGTAATGAGATTTACGCAATTTCTGTGGAACATGACTGTTTATTAAGATGATAATTTTCGCGTAGGCCGCACGGCACATACTCTTATGCCGCACAAATTACGGCTAGCTTAAACTGCTTCGCTGTTAGAGGGACACTAAAAAGAAGCAATGAATTTATTTAGTTTAGTAAAATGTTCTCTGAGAACTCTAATGTCGTTAATCTTACCATCATAAGTTCATTAGTAGTGGAGAAAATCAAAATAAAAAAATACAGCATCTCCCGCTAAAGGGAACCATGTGTTGATGCGAAGCAGCGGGCGCTAACGCTTACACTGGCGGCGGCGTTGACGCTGGCGCTCATCACGGCGTTGCGCAGGAGAGAAACCTGGGGAGGCGCAATCACGCAGTGTTGGACCAGCGTTTCCTGCTGAAACATGCCAATCGCTGCTAATGGGCAATGAGAAACAGAAGACTCCGATTGGACACAGAGACCCGCAGTCCCGCATTCCGCTTTTAGTTAACGCGCACGCTGCGAATTTTTATTGTTCGACAACGCACAGGAGAAATCTCCCACCGGCCCTACCTTGCAGGTCAAGATCCAGTGCCTATATAGACGATTTTCCGCAGCTGGTTTATTGATCAAAACTAGATGGCGCCACCACTGCACCGTGGCCGTCTCCTACCGCGGCCGTCTCAATGCCTTGGTAGCCTTGGCTTTTGGTAGCGCTGCTCAATATGTCTGCATCCGCGTCGCGTCGTCTGCTCGGCCACAGCCTCCTAGATTTTCCTTGCCTGCCGGATTATCGGCGATCACATGGGAAGCGGCCGTCGTCGGAACTGTGGCGGCGGCGCCACTCACGTAGGGTTGTCTTGCGGAAAGTTCTATCGTTTTTGGTCCTTATTTGCAGCGAAAGATTATCTAAAAAGTATTAAAACCGTGTAAATGCAATAGTATGTCACTGTACTATCAATTTAGAAAGTTTAAGCGGTCGTTCATGAATCAAGAAATAAATTGCGACACGACCATTGTATAAATAATCCTTTATTGCAATAACGTCGGTCGTCGAAGTTCCTCCGTTCAAATCATGAGTGATGATTTGTGCACACGAACTCGCGGACTTATCTGACGTGTTTTATTGATGTGGTGTTGACGTCGTTCTCGAATAACTTTTCTAAGCCGGAACCATGAAAAGTGCTTTATAGATACACCCGGCACTTTTTTTCCCCATCCGACTTCCATCCAGTTAGGCACACCACAGTATGCCTTCTTGCTCTGAAAAATATAAGAACCGTATTGTTTCGTCTCTCCCATTTCTTAAAATCATACACAAGAACATTTCTTTTACAGTAACTGTAAACGGACTGCTAATGAACCGACGCATTTTGCACCGTATTACGCTTTACAAAACATAACTTCGTCTATGCGCACAATGAATGCTTCAAAGAGCGGCATATATGCAATCGTAAACTTCGATCGCACGTGAATTGAATGCGCTGTATGCAAGAAGTACGATTTCAACGCAGATATTGAACTTTCAGCTATATAAAAAAGGAAGTGTAACGGCGACACAGTCGTAGCGAACTTCACTGTACTATTCAATCCTATTTAATCCGCTCCAATAGCGAATACTTACATTATTTCAGTGTTCCTGTGTGAAATCTTGACTTCGTGAAAATAAACTTTGCATTTTCGTCGATACAGCTGCGATGAAAAACTCAGAGAAGGCAGTCAAACATTCACAACGATGTTTTCAAGTCTGCGGCTTTCAAAAAAAGAAACCGTCTGCTACCACCCGCAACCGTCGCTCCAGACCGCTATTGTCACGAGAGCGCGGACAACTTCGATCGTCTGCTGCTGCAATGCAGCCCCGCCCTTGACACGGTTGCCTACTGCCTCATGGCGGTTGTCGTTTCCCTTCAATATGGGTACTCTCCCTACGTAAGTGGCGCCTCCGTAGACGACGGCCTTTTCGCGCTCATCCGGCAGGCAAGGAAAATCTAGGAGGCTGTGGCTCGCCGTCCCCGTAGCGTCTGCGTGCACACGAGTAAAAGCAGAGTAAAAGCGAGCAGACGGCAGCGCCGGAAAAGTCAACATGGCGACACCTGTGAATGCAGTTCCCTTCCGCCTCGAATTTATCACGTCGTCGTTCTGCGCTGGCTGGCCCGTAAGTGCGTAACCTACGCATTTATTTGCTTTATATTTACGTCCTGAAGCTTTCAGAGCAATGTATTCGTCGGCATTTTGCAGTGTTTTCAAGATTCATTCTCAAATTCTCGGAGACAAGGCTTAGCAGGCATGGCTAAATAAACACAGCTAATCTAGATAATAAAGACAGAACATACCTGACGCTTTGTCCCCAGCGTGAAATGACATTGAGAGATAGCTGATTTCACCATTTATTCATTGCTGTGAACACAGTGGGCGAGTAGCAAGCGCGAGTTCGGATCGAAGCGGGCGGACGCGTCTGCACGGGTGCTGCCATGTTGGCTTCTAACCCCAGCTGCTGGCGCTTACGGCCACGGCCGTTTCACTGGCCCACAGCAAAGCGCTGGCCGCTGCAACTGGCTGGGGGAAGGCCAGTTACGGTCACGTGATCAAACATGGCAGCGCCCGTGCGCCGCTGCGGAAAATCGTCTATATACGGGGTGGCCAGTGAACGGTTGTGCAGCGCGAACAGTCGGTTTTTTAAATGCGAATGCATTTCTTAGTCGGGCTACGTCAGGCGTCGGTGGCCGCATCTCTCCGCTCTCACTCCCTCTCCCATAGCAACAGCTGCGGTCGCGCGCGCTTATCCTCGCCCCTAGCAACCGGAGCAGGTGGTGCGGGCGGAGTAGCGGAGAGTGAGTGGAGAGGAGGAGCGCGCTCTGGTGTGTGTGGGCGCTCGAATCGCGGGAGCTTGTGGAGAGAGTGTAGGAGAGGGTAGGTGCAGTACTTCGCCGCTCCTTCTCTCGCCGTTCGCTCTCTCTCCTCCCTGCGCCCCACTCTCCCGTCCACTCGCTCGCACGAATATATATATATATATATATATATATATATATATATATATATAATAAAAAAATTTAAAAAAAAGGCGCTGCGCCGTGCTCCCGACCGGGCTGCAGAAATTAGGCGCCTTTTCCTTCTTCGAACCACAGCCACCATATATAAATGGAGTGAAGCGCGCGCGAAATGCATTCGCATTTCCTCACGATTCCCTTCGGGGAGGTGGGGGGCATTTTTTTTAATCCAGAAACTCGCTAGCAGACGCTGCCTGCGTCGGCGTTGAACAGTTGTGCAGCGCGAGCAGTCGGTTTTTTCAATCAAGGAACTCGCTAGCAGACGCTGCCTGCGTCGGCGTTGCGAGGCGAGAGAGGGGGGGGGGGCGTAGGAGAGGATAAAGGGGGAGGTGACGCGCATGCGCAATGGGGGGTGTAAACGCCGCGGGAGGGATGCCTAGATGAGAGGGGGGGAGCGTAGGGGAGGGGAGAGAGGGGAGGGGACGCGCATGCGCAGTGGGGGTATGGCCGCAGGGGAGGGATGCCTAGAGGAGAGAGAGGGGGGGGGATCGTCGGAGAGGAGGTGTGCGGAGATTGTTTGCGCATGCGCAGTTAGGCTGGTTAGGATGCACACCACCACCACCACCACCGGAGGGGGGGAGCGTAGGAGAGGAGAGAGGGGGGAGGGGACGCGCATGCGCAATGCGGGTGTAACCGCCGCTGGAGGGATGCCTAGAGGAGAGAGGGGGGGCATAGCAGAGGAGAGATAGGGGGAGGGGACGCGCATGCGCAGTGGGGTTGTGGTCGCCGAGGAGAGGGATGCCTTGAGGAGAGAGTGGGGGGAGCGTAGGAGAGGAGGTGTGTGGATAGTGTTCGCGCATGCGCAGTTAGGGTGGTCAGGAAGTACACCACCACCACCAACACGAGATTGAACTTCGCCATAAGCTGCTTCGCATCTAAAATACCATTTTTAAATTTCCCGCCAAAAGCTGTGCAAGTGACGTCATGCAATGCAAAGTGTACTTGTCGTATATTACCGAATTAGGCTCGACGAAGTTTGCCGAAACTTGGTATGTTAAGCATCGGCCCCATCAGAGCACAATGCGCTTCATGTTTACCAATTAGGAGCTACGTAGACTTTAGCGTCACATCAAAATTTATGACGTCACGGCAGTGGCTTAGCCAGAAATTTTGTTCGGGGGGGGGGGGGGCGGCCTGTCACACACACACACACACACACACACATATATATATATATATATATATATATATATATATATATATATATATATATATATATATATATATATATATATATTAAAGTGGCGAGTTGGGCTTGTTGGTACATATTTACGGAACACTACAGCGCAACAAAATACACGACGGACGAAAGGAACACAAACGTTCAGCGCGTGTCGTCGTCGTTTGTGTTCCTTTCGTCCGTCGTGTATTTTGTTGCGCTGTAGTGTTCCGTAAATATATATATATTCATGATGGTGAAGCGCTAAAAGAAAACGGAGACTTATGAAGAACACAGGACGAGGCGCTACAAGTGAGTTTATTTAGAAAACAACGCCCTCATATATATAAAATGTACGTCATCGTTACAACCAAACATTTTTTTACACGTGATCATAACAGAAACAATCAGGCAAGAGATAAAAACCGCACATGCAAAGGCAACAAACGCACTTCATTTTACCTTCTTTCTAAAAACGCAACCTCACATTCCGAGAGCAAAACGGACGGCTGGCTAACGCAACCATTGCCGCTCTTCCTGATATGATACGCCTCAACGATCTCTCTGACAGTTCGATCGGCGTGCTTGTCTGCAATGATTGCGGCAATGGTCCTACCAGTCCTACCTGTGCCATAGGTCACCAGGATGGCTCCTTTTCCACCGGGGCGTGGTTGTAGTGACAAATACGGTTATTAGTAGAGGAACGACGAAGAAGACGGTTGTTGTGGTTGGTGCTAGTGGTGGTTCTGCTGAGGCCACTGACTGCTGTCTCTTTGCCGCTCGTCACATAAAACGGTTGCCTTACCTCGACTGCTAAACGCATTCTATCAATATATATATTTCACTTTTGCTGTATTCGGTTTACGCACACAAAGCCTGTCAGCAATGCTCAGCGCAAACCACACCTGAGTGTTCGAGAAGCTTCACGATTGTAATAAATCGTTTTGTTAAGATTACGCGCAAGACGCGAACACTCGAACTTATTCTAGAGCTTGCATGACGACCAGTGATAAGGCTAGAAAATTCGATGCCTGATGTATACATATAAGACTGTGCATTCCAACAACGACCACTTTTTATCGACGGCCGACGCTCTGTTCGTCGCTATCAGTGCACAGCATGCATTGCTTGCTGGAGTTTGACTTTCGGTTTCCCGGCTACAAGTTCGGCCAAATAAAGAGTTTAAACTGGGGCACGCCGACTGCTGCCTTCATCGCCGGCACGACCACGTCTCAATATATATTGTCACGTGGTCATGATGTTGACGAAACCGGCAGTCAGTATGTCCAAGATGAAACTGTTTATTTGGCCGAACTTCTGGTTGGTAAACGGAAAGTCAGATTACAGCAATACACACTGGCACTGATAGCGGCGAACGGAGCGTCGGCCGTCGATCAATTGACAAGCGTTGAAGCGCGTCGGCAGTTATACTTGTGTCATCGAATATTCAAGCCTTATCACTAGTTGTCGCGCAAGCTCTGGAATAAGCTAGAGTGTTCGCGTCTTGTGCCAAATATTAACAAAACGATCTAAAATAATCCAGAAGCTTCTCGAACAATCAGGCGCGGTTTGCGCTGAGCATTGCTGACAGTCTTTGTGGGCGAAACCGACTACAGCAAAAGTGAAAATAAGAAACGCGCGTGACAATGTATATATACAGGGTGTCCCAGCTATCTTTAGCCAAGGCTTAAAAGATACAATATTCCAAGCAGACGAGGGAAATCAGTTGCATATGGCTCCCAGCCCCCTTGCGCACTACAGAAAATTTTTTGTTTGGTAATTAAGTAATTTGTTGATTGGGATTAATTTACTAAATCGTTAAATATTGACTTTAGGCAAGAAATGGGACTTGCAAAGTTCGAGAGCGTCTTCAGAAACCCCCATTGCAACGGAGCCGGCCGCGATTCGCCGGCTCCGTTGCAGTGGCAGGCCGATAAGTTTACGGCGGTTTCTTGGCCCATTGCCAGCCATTTGGCGCGCGTGACTGTGAAAGTTCTAGCGAGCGCGGGCGAAGAAACCACCGTCAACTTATCGGCCTACTGCTGAAATGGAGCCGGCGGATCGTGGCCGCAACTGATTTTGTTCGCTCAAACCACGGCTGAGAGCAGAACGGTCGCGGCGCGCGAATGCGCTAGTCACGTGGTCTTTTTTGTATTTCGCGGGCTTTATTTGCAGCATGGAAAAAATGGTACGCGTAAGACTTTCGTTATCGAAAATAATGCAATGGGGGGTTTCTGAAGACGCTCTCGAACTTTGAAAGTCCCATTTCTTGCCTAAAGTCAATATTTAACGATTTAGTAAATTAATCCCAATTAACAAATTACTTAATTACCAAACAAAAAATTGTCTGTAGTGCGCAAGGTGGCTGTGAGCCATATGCAACTGATTTCCCTTCGTCTGCCTGTAATATTGTATTTTTTAACCCTTGGCTAAAGATAGCTGGGACACCCTGTGTATATATATATATATATATACATATATATATATATATATATAGAGAGAGAGAGAGAGATAAGAGCGATTGGTAGTTGCTGTTGCTTACCTAAGATTATAAGTGTGTTCTTAGTTTCATGATGGCACTGTTAAAGCGTAAAGTCTGTTAAACACTGTGACCAAATGAAATGCGTAGTTTTCTACGTTGCTTTTTTCTTTTCGTTATACTTGTCATTGTTCGGAGCCCCTCTCTGGTGAAATGTGCGCGCTTGTCATTGTGGGGCAATTAATTAACAGTCTTTTACAAAGAATAGCCCAAGGGAATTGACGAAAGTTTATGCAACTCTGGAAACGAAGTACAATCTTTAACATTCATTCGCAAAAGTTCACGTTGTTGAAGTTGCATTCTGGTTTTATGGAAACTTTACATTTCGCTCGTCATTAAACTGACACGGTGTTGCTGCATATCAGGTTTCCTGACAAAAAAGTTATCATAATATTTTTCTGCAACAGTTTCCCTCGAAGATTAGTTCCGCCAGGAACTATTACGTACCGCAATCATCATGTATTTTAAATGCGCAGCATTTCTTTGCGTACTGCAAGCACATTGAGCGTTTCTATCTATCTATCTATCTATCTATCTATCTATCTATCTATCTATCTATCTATCTATCTATCTATCTATCTATCTATCTATCTATCTATCTATATATCTATCTATCTATCTATCTATCTATCTATCTATCTATCTATCTATCTATCTATCTATCTATCTATCCACCTACGTCTGGATGCTCTCGTGATCGCCTCCTTAACTTGAGGTCGACCAAAGTTAGTATGGGAGGGTAAGAGGATTTGACGATTATGTCTGGTATGATACAGGTATCACGTCGGGTTAACATCAAGTGTAGTTAAGCGCCACCCACTGTAGTTGGTTTGCGTAGCACTATCCAAGGCTACCATCTTCGCAAGCACAAACGCTACATATCAGCTTACGGCTTCTGGTTTTGGCAATACCCATGTTTCTGTTGGCATCGTTACACAACTGTAAACAACTGGTTATATGAAACATATGCGACTGTTCAACATATGTATGGGCGTGTAACATTTGTACATATCTTTAGTGTCATTTCGTAACGTTTTGACAATGAAAAAAATTACAACCCACTGCAAGTCACCTTACGTCCGCATGCTTCGCATAACATCGATTCCCATGGTACTTGGGAGCTGCCGAATTTTTTTTATAATTACTGAAATAAATCTCACCCCAACTTTTAAATACGAAAGCTTCATCTATAAAAGCTCGTATATTTACGTTAGCACATAACTAGATCGTTTCAGTTAAGTCACGTAGAGAAGCCCTTTAGAAAACATAAGCTTATCACTGTAGATACAGAACATCATAAAAAATAATGCAGGGAAATTAAACCTGGCTATATTTTACTGCACTTTTGAATGCTTCTATTTTGCCTCGAGTGTTAGGAGTTCCATCTACATAATCGATCTAGTAGAAACCACTCCATACGTCATAATTCTCTTTGTTCCGTGACAAGCTAATTGATCGAAATCTGTTAGAAACGGTGATAGAATCAAGTTTTCATCATGTGTGCGCATTTTTCTTATGCGCTATACTTCGCATTGCTGAATAACCTCGCCGGCGAAATTTGCCCGCTTTCTGTTGCAGAAGCATATAAAGAGAGTAGCGTAACGTCCATCAGACTTACATGCGTGTGTGAGCTGTGCCATAGAGAAAGTGGTAAAGTTTACCTTCTGGTAGTGCACACTGCAGCGCGAGACTTCGTTAGTTTGTCAACCCGCCGGACAGTTTTATCCGTCTTTTCACCTGACATTCCACTAAAGGTATAGTGCTACGCTTTCGTATTAGAAAGTGCTACTAATAAGGTTTATTTGCAAGAAACCTAAGAAAGCGTTCCCACGGATTGCGGAGTTTAATAATGCGTGTGATGTTGCGATAAACTGCCGGGGAGGGAAATTACGACTGGCGTCCATGACTGCAAACATGTGACCAATACATGGAGTGAAATGTAAATTTTTCTTTGGGCTGTAGGATGCTACCTGATGCTACTTAGAGGACATGATGTTTTGGGAATGAGCCTCGAATACATTTATTCATTTCCAGAGTTGTAGAGACATCCACTCACATTCTTGATGAGATATTCACGAGAACGGAAAAAAGGGAGAGTACGCACACTAGGAGGCGTCTGTCTGTTTCTGTGTTGTCGTCGGCGTGCCTTACACTTCAAACATACTGAACCAACGCGCCCAGACTGCCATTCTTACGTCGAAATATTCACTTTTTACGCAAGATATTTAACACCCTTTATCTCGAAAAAGTACGCTACCGTGTCAGAGAGCACGCACCTTTAGAGACAGCTGCATTTCTATGGAACATTCTTTAAATCTATGTTTATTGACCTCCTTATACTCAAATTTATAAAGGTTAGAAAAAATACAAAGCTAACAAAATTTGCAAAGCACAAGCCGCCGCGGTGGTACAAGAGTTACGGTGCTAAGCTGCTCATGCGAACTACGTGAGTTCGATCTCGACTGCGGCAGTCGAATTTTGATAAAGAGGAAGTGCTTGAGGTCAGTGTAAGCCCACGAGCTTCATTGATTTAAATGCACGTTAAGGAACAAAAGCAGTAGAAGTTTCCGGAGCCTTCCACTACGAAGTACCTGATAATCATATCGTCGTTTTGGGCACGTCAAGCTTCAAAAATCATTAGTAGTAGTATTGCAAGACGCCGAGCTAACTGAGCTCGAAATAACAGCGCAGTAGAAGTGGAGTTGTCATGCTTTCGCCAAGAGACCACTATTCGAGGCACAATCATCGTTAGAAGGGAGCAATTCTGGCAATTCGGATGGCTAGTACATTACAGTCTCCTTAGCAGCCTCGTCTATGTGGATTCGCCTCTTTGAAAGGGAAAACATTAAGGCTTGTTCCAATGCATGATTTCTGAATTGTCAGCTCACCGGCGACACTAAAAACACTATAGCAAGATTGAGGTCAGAGTGGTCAGTTAAGAAGTGAATTTCTGGAAATCCGGATTTATCCGATAAGCTGCGATTTTAAAATGGTATTTTCAACGTTCCAAGGCCATTTTTAAAGCGGACAATGATCAATCGAAAGGAGCACGCCTCCATCAGCAGCAGCAGTTTCGTAAAGTATGCTTGAGCCTATTACAACGTGAATAAAGGTTCTAATGCGAACAAACGTAGGTGTTTTGTATTCAAGTATTTCTGTTTGTATGTATATGTGACTGCGCGTTCAAACCTTCCAGACATCTAAAATACACTTAGTGTGTTCCCATGTTTTTGTGTTCAGATATCATTTCATCTAATATTGTGTAGTATTGAGAATAGTAATAATAGGTCCTTTGAATTCCTTGTCGTTTTTCAAGAGGTGAGTTAGCGGCTCGGCGATCCGTGAAAATCTCTCGACGAAATGTCTGTAATAGGCGCGATAACCAAGCAATCGGCGTACGGCCTTTTTGTCGGTGGGAGGCGGGAAGGCAACGATAGCCGCTGTTTTCTGTGGGTCGAGGCAAAGCCCAGACTTGCTGATCACGTGGCCCAAGAACAAGAGCTCCTCGTACGCAAAGTGGCACTCTGCTGGCTTCAGGGGTGAGTCCGGAACTCTTGATTGCTTGAAGTACAGCTTCAAAGCGCCGTAGATGTTCGTCGAAGTTCGAAGAAAACACAACGACGTCGTCCAAGTACACAAAGCAAGTCTGCAACTTCAAGCAGGCCAGCACTGTATCCATAACGCGCTGGAAAGTCGCAGGTGTCGAGCAAAGACCGAAGGGCATGACCTTCGGTCTTTGCTCGATCAAGAGCGTCGTCTATTCGTGGGAGAGGGTACACGTCGTTTTTCATTACTTTGTTCAGGCGGCGCTAATCGACGCAGAAGCGTAGGGTTCCGCCCTTCTTCTTCACTAACACCACGGGTGACACCCACGGACTCTTTGAAGGCTTGATAATGTCGTCGCGTAGCAGTTCGTCGACTTGTTTCTTTATGGCTTCGCGTGCTCGCATCGAAACTCTGTATGGGCTCTGAGGGAGTGGATTGACAATTTCATCTGTTATAATGCGATGTTTTACAACTGGGGTCTGTCGAACTCTTGACGACGAGGAAAAGCCGTCCTTGTATTGCAGGAGCAGAGTTTTAAGTTGTTTATGCATCGGAAGACTCTGATTGACGTCGAAAGCTGGTTGAACAGCTTGGTTCGTCGGAGTAGATTAGGCAGAATCGGTGAGCACGAAAGCACGGGTGGCTTCCTCAATTTCTTCGATGAAGGCGATCATCGTGCCTTTGTTTACATGCTGGCACTCGTTACTGAAATTTGGGAGCAGGACTGTTGCTTTTCCTCCACGCAGCTCGGCGATTCGTTTTGCGATGCCTATCTCGCGGTTTATCAACAGATACTGGTCGCCTTCAACGACGCCTTTCAGGTCTGTGGATTCCTGAGTGCCGACGGAAACGACGACGCTTGAGCGAGGCGGAATGGTGATCTGGTCTGCCAGCAAGTCTGAGGCGTGCTTTCCGGGCGGCGTCTGCGGCGGTAGTGCTTCTTCTGAGGATAGCGTTAGCAACTTGCATCTCAGATCGATGATCGCACCATGATGGCCTAAAAGTCCAAACCAAGGATGACGTCTCTCGAGCAGGTAAATCCGGTTGTTAATGGAGACGCGCTGTGCAGACACCTCCCTGTGTAACTAGGTGACCTCCAGCTGTCTGGATTTCCAGGCCTTCCCAAGCAGTCCTAACTTCCTTCCACTTCGCGGCGAAAAGTCCGCTGATGACGGAGTAGTCGGTTACAGTATCGACGAGAGCTGCCACGCTGTGACCGTCGATAAGAACGTCGAGGTCGCTAGTTCGTCGTCTCGCGTTGCGGTTAGGTTGTCGCGTCGGATCACGGCTGCGTCGGTTTGTTCCGGTGCTTCCATGTTGCTTCGTCAGGTCTTCTTCGGGCTGCGAATTTTCGACGTCAGGGCCCCATTCGGCTTGCCTTCGTTGCGGCGTGGCTCGCCTTCGTTGCGGCTTCTTTAGCCTTCGTTGCGGCGTGGTGAACGGTGGCGGAGAATCTTTGGTATTTTGTCGTACAGCAACCGCACCTCCATCGGTTGCTGCCCTTAGTTTTCCGGTACGGGCTAGGTGACCGGCCGCGGGTTGGAACAGTGTACGGCGGGCGGTGCGGCGAGGTGTAGCGGTCGGGCGACGGTGAACGATATTAACGCGCTAGCGTTAAAGAGCTCGTTTCGCAAAAATTCCGGCGTCGGCGTCGGTGTCGTTGGATGTGATCGAAAAATCATCATCTTGTCCGTGACCGAATAATCGAGAAAGATGCATATAAAATAAATAATAAAAATTTCCAAGTCCGAGTGAGCATCGAACCCGGGCCGTCTGCGTGGGAAGCAGGTGTTCTACCACGCAGCCACGCCTCTACTTGGAAAAACAGTGAAAAAAATTAGGTAGATCCCAAGTACCATGGGAGTCGATGTTATGCGAAGCATGCGGAGGTAAGGTGACTGGGTTGTTATTTTTTTATTGAGCAAAACGCTACGAAATGACACTAAAGATATATGCAAATGTTGCACGCACAGACATATGTTGAACAGTCGCATATGTTTCATGTAACCAGTTCTTTGCACTTCTGTAAAGATGCCAACAAAAACATCGGTATTACCAACACCAGCAGCCGTAAGCTGATATGTAGAGCTTGTGCTTGCGAGGATGGTAGCCCTCGATAGTGCTACGCACCGTGGTGCTACGTAAACCAACTAGAGTGGATGGCGCTTAAGTAAACAGTGGACGTTAACCCGACATGACTCCTTCATCATTGGAGTACATATGTATTGTTTTTAAAAATTGGATAGCCAGCACTGCAACCACAATTGACGTTTCACCAATATTACGCTTGCATAGGGTCTTTTTTCCAAAGCAGCTTCGAGACCGGACGTGGCTCTGTGGTAAAATGCTTGATTGCCACGCAGAATGCTTGGGGTCGATTCCTGCTGGGAATCTGATTTTTATTCTTTGTATTCGTTTTTCTTAACGCTCTCGCATTTAAATTACCAATGTCTGTCCTCGCCGTCCCTGGGTAGATATAAATTGTCAAACACCTATGGCGCATACCCGCATACCGTGGCCCGTGGTATACGGGTATGAGCCACACGTGTCAGGAGAAATGAGCTTGACGACTTACGCGACGGTATTTTCACGTTATTCAAGTCATGACCAGCCAGACATATTCGTCAAATCCTCTTACCCTCTCACACTAACTTTGGTCGGCCTCAAGTTAAGGAGGCGATCACGAGAGCATCCAGACGTAGGCGGCTAGATAGATAGATAGATAGATAGATAGATAGATAGATAGATAGATAGATAGATAGATAGATAGATAGATAGATAGATAGATAGATAGATAGATAGATAGATAGATAGATAGATAGATAGATAGATAGATAGATAGATAGATAGATAGATAGATAGATAGATAGATAGATATGCTAAAAGTGCTTGCAGTACGCAAAGAAATGCTTCGCATTTAATAACTTCCTCTGCTTGGAAATGCGGTGAAAATAACTTTCATACTTCCCAAACGCAAGCGTCCTTTATATAGGCGTCACAATATAACATGTAATATCTCAGGAATATTGCGTGGTACAAGCGTACATTGCCATCGGGCGTCAGAATATGTCACTATCATAACAATTTCGTAGTTTAAAGCCGGCCACCCATTACAAACGGCACACACCTTACTGCGCGTATTCCTTAACCCCACGTAGTGGGTGAATGAAGTAGGCACTCGGGACAGAGTATCGCTATCGCGTTCAACTCTTAAAGGCAAAGATTAAGGGTCCCCCCAATTTTTGTCGTCTTGTTGCCACTGTGCTCCGGCGATGTAGTCGGTGATGTCGCGAGGTCGGCGAAACCACGTAGCCCCATCTGTCGGGACAGGCAGCGGCGGTAGGTGTGGCCAGCTTCTCCGCAGTGGTAGCACAGTGCGTGGTGGTCAGGGGCGCGACAAACATTGGTCTTTCTCGGAGCATAGCGTTGGCCGGCGGGTGGACGGTATGGCGTCAGTGGCGGTGGCGGCGGTGTCTGGCGGCGGAACTGCGGCGATGCGACGTCTTCACGTGGGCGCGGCGGGGGAGCGTTACGACGCGCTGTGGCAGCGTAGCTCATGGCCTCCGGATGAGGCTGCGGTGATTCGATAATTCCCAGAGATATCCGGACTTCCTCATGAATGTTGTCAGTGATTGAATACACCTGAGGGGACGATGACGGGAACATCCGGCGCAGTTCTTCTCGCACAATGACCCTTATCGTCTCGCGCAGGTCGTCGGAGTGGAGCCCTTGGACTTCGGTAATGTGTGGCGTGGAACGACGATCGTATTGCCGGTTGCGCATGTCTAGCGTCTTCTCAATTGTCGTTGCTTCGGCGACCAATTGTTGGACACTGGTCGGTGGGTTCCGCATCAGTCCCACGAAGAGCTTCTGCTTGACTCCTCGCATGAGGAACAGCCGCGTCATTTGTTCTGCGAACTGCAGCGAGGCCAGCAGTCGGGTGAAGAACAACTTTATTGCCGTTTGGTTAGTTCTATATAAAGAGAAGAAGCGTGACGTAACATGTCACGTGATTACGGGTGTTAGGTGACGGCTTCACAACCAGCCGTGCTACATCTTCCTTTAATTGGGAAACAAATTAATTATGCCTTTCCGGCTGCGGGTATCGACAGGGCTGGCGGCGAGTTCTGGTGCTTCGGCGTAGCTCTTGAGGAAAGCGGTCTTCTCTGGGGCCTTCGTCGCTGTGCGTCGTCCTCTCCCTCAGGTGCTCTCTTGTGCGCCTGAACTCTCGACCATCTTCTGTTCTCGCAATTGCTGACCGGGGCGTGTTGGCTGGCCTCAGTAGAACCGCAGGCGACCACGTTCGCTGGAGGGTGTCGTATGTGGACACTGGCTGGCCTGGAGAAAGGGGCGGTAGATCGCTCGCTCCACGGTTGTAATAAACCTTCTGTCTTTGACGGATCTCCTGGAGCCTGCTGTGAACGGCTTTGCTTGGAACTGCCTCTGGTTCCAGGTGGCTGGTTGGTACAGGCAATAGGGTCCTGGTCTGCCGTTCCATGAGTCTCTGCACAGGGGACCTAAGAACGTCATCTCTGGGGATGTTGCGCCATTCTAGCAACGCCATATAAAAATCAACCCTGTTGAGTGAACATTTCTTTAGAAGCTTTTTTGCCTCTTGTACGGCTCTTTCCGTCATACCATCGGAGCGGGGATGATAAGGGCTTGTCGTAATATGGGTAACGCCTAGTTGTTGCAGGAACTCTTTGAAAAGCTGGCTATTGAATTGCGGGCCGTTATCACTGCAGAGCTGCAATGGTAAGCCATGTGTGGCGAACAATTCTGTGCACCATAATGTCAGAGCACTAGCAGTGCTCTGCCGGAGTTCACGGATTTCAAAAAAGAAAGAATAGTAGTCCACTATTATGGCAAATTCACGGCCCCCCATGGAAAAACAGGTCCATGCCAACAAATTCCCAGGGCAACTTTGGGATGTCGTGGCTATGAAGAGGCATTTTGGCGTTCCGTGGTTGATACCTCTGACAGACCCTGCAGTTTTTGCAAAATTGCTCTATCTCACGCGACATATTTGGCCAGTACATGATGTCTCTTGCCCGTGCCTTCATCTTTTCGACTCCCGGGTGCGCAGCATGAAGCAGCAACATAATTTCGGGTTTCTGTGTAGTTGGTATAATTACCTTGTTGCTGCGAAAAACAAGACCATCCTGTGTGTGCAGTTCCTCTCTGTAGGACCAGCACTGACGAACACTTTCGGGCACCTCGCTCTTTTCAGGCCAGCTTGTTTCGGCGTAACCTCGAAGCTTGACCAGGGCAGGATCGTCATTCGTTGCCGCACGAAGGTCCCTCAGGCGCTGCTGCGAAGCTGAAATGTATTCAAGCCCATTCACGTGAAATTGCTCCGTTTCTTCTTGCATGAGCTGTTTGATGGGCACATGTCACTGCGGTGCATTTGACCCCCCACATTTGTAGCAAACATTTTTTCCTGTTGCGACTGCATTTACAAAGGTGCCTTCACTGGATCCTGTAGCTCCATTTATCTCTCGGAAATGATCTTTGCCTTGTTCATGCGCACGGCATATGTCGACAGTCTTTTCGTACGTCGGGTTTTCCGCTATCAGTCTTTGCTGCAGGCTCTTATCCGTTGTCCCCAAAATGATTCGGCTGCGCAACATGCGGTCTTCAAGATTCCCAAATTCGCAGTTCTTCGCTAACACACGCAGTTCTGTTAGCCACTCGTTAAACGTTTCGCCTGCCTTTCGGTTTCTTGAACCGAAAAGAAATTCTTGAAATGTTAAGTTGGTTGCGGGCCTGTAGCGCTCCTCAAATTTCTTAATTAGAACTTAAACATCATTTCTGTCTTCCGCCTCCTCGAACCTGAAGGTACTGTATGCCTTTCGAGCTTCTTCGCCTATGGTGACGAGCAAGGTGGCTGCTTGAACATCCTTTGGCTGATCGTTCAATCTTGTAGCAGTGGAAAAGAGCAGAAACTCACTTTTCCAAGTTTTCCAGGCAACCCAAGGGTCCTGTGACGCCTCCATGGGCTTCGGGGGCGGTAGTAACGCAGACGCCATCGACGCATCAGCTGGGTTTCGCTGCCACCATGTAGCGAGGCCAGCAGTCGGGTGAAGAACAACTTTATTGCCGTTTGGTTAGTGCTATATAAAGAGAAGAAGCGTGACGTAACATGTCACGTGATTACGGGTGTTAGGTGATGGCTGCACAACCAGCCTTGCTACACGAACGTGGTCACGTGTTCGTTCGGCAGCTGCACCCGTTTCTCAAGCAAGGCCGCGGCCACTTCTTTTCGGACGACGCTCGTGAACGTCTTCAAAAAGGTGCTGCGAAAGAGGTCCCAGGTACGAATTGTGGACTCCCGATTCTCGAGTCATGCCCTTGCTGCTTCTTCCAGGTAAAAGTACACGTGGCGCGGCTTGTCCTCGAAGTTCCAGTGGTTAAACATTGAGACACTTTCGAACGTCTCGAGCCGGGTTTCAGGGTCTTCACACGGCGAACCACGGAATGTCGGCGGCTCCCTTGGCGGCTGCATCACGATCGCTGCAGGGAACACTTAGGCCGTCATCGTGCCTGTTGTCTTCGTCTTCGTGGCTTTTGTCTTGTCCGGTTGGGGTCCATATTTTGGGCGTAGTTCTTTCACTTTGCGGCTGGCTCGACTGTCGCTGACGGTGTCTTCTTCGCGATGTGGGCTATACTGACGGTCTGATGGGGGCGTCCGCAACATGAACGAACAGCACCTCCACCAGACGTCACGTGGTCGAGACGTCGACGAGGGCAGCAGTCCGCGTGTCGAAGTTGAAACTTTTTATTTTGCCGAACTTGTGGCCGGGAAACCGAAAGCCAAACTACAGCAAGCAATGCACGCTGTGCACTGATACACTGATAGCGGCGAACAGAGCGTCGGCCGTCGATAATCTGATCCGCGGCAACGTGTGTCGGTATTTATACATGCGGCACCGAACATTCCAGCGTTATCGTTGGTGGCCGACTTTGTTCCAGAATTAAACTCAACTGTTCGCGTTTGCGCGCTCAAGCCGAACGGATGATCCGAAAACTATCTATAAATACTCTCAGACATTCTGGCGCGGATTGCGGAAGGCAGGCGCGGATTGCGGAACACGTGCAATATGCCGGCAACATAAAACAAAGAGTGTGGCATTATGCTATATGTTAATATACAATAGAAAACATTATAGACCGGGCCAACTCTGGTTTGCATACTCAAGAAAATGCGAAATACAAAATCACAGCATATCCACGAAGTAAATGATGATGAGTGGGCGAAGCTGCCGGGGATCATTCGGGTAACCATGAATATCCCCGTACATTGCCCACTCGATCATTCAAAGACGTGACACGTCGGGACGCCAGCCCTCGCCGCCTCTGGATCAGCTTGCCGGCGTGCCGTGAAGCTGCAGCTGCGCGAGCCCTCAACTACGGGTCGGCTTGCCGGCGTGCCGTGCCGCTGCAGCTTCATGAGCCCGCAAATCTGTATCTGCTTGTCTCTCTCGCACAACTTGAGAGCCCGCGCTGCAGCCGCTTTGCGAACCCTCCGCTCCACCGCCACATTGTCCTCTTTGTTGTTCATAGCAGTAGTAGGTAGTAGTGGTATCGAAGCGCACTGAGTGACGACCGTCGAAAGAGAGAGGAAGTGCGCCGAGAGCCGAGAGTGGAGCAAGCGCGCCGGAGAATGGAGCGAGCGCAGCAGAGCCATCTAGTGGGCGCCATGCAAATCAAATGAGAGCACAGCTGCACCTCTAGCGGGAGCGGCGAGTACTAGCGTGGCTACACCGGAAGGAGTGATGTACAAGCCTCGACCTTAAGGAGCATCGCCCCTAAAAGAGAATGTGCTCTGGAACGCGCTTATTGTTCATCGTCATCAGCGTCACCACCATCGTCATGGCGTATAATGGTTACCTTGAATGTGCCGTGCCGTGATGGCAGCGTCATCGTCATCGCACTAGCGTGGCTGCACCGCACTCCGTGCTACACCGAGTGACACCGGCGGAGTGATGGACAAGCCTCGACCTTAAGGAGCTTCGCCCCTAATAAATGCTCTCATGTGACAATCAGGCATTGGGCCAGCTTCACAGAGGTGCGAGCTCCACCAGTCTGCCGTGGCGAAACTCCACGACAGGCTACGGGGGCATCTCCTGGTGTTCACGGACGGGCCTGTTCGGGACAGCCCCCGTTCGACCACGGCTTCCTGTGTGATTCCAACGACTGGGACGACCATCCGAAGCCGCCTTCGGATGGTCGTCCTCTTTCCCAAAACCGATCTCTCTCTCTCACAGAGATGCACCGAAATTCAGAGGTCAAAAAACCGGCAGATCCCACGCACTGTGGGAATTGATGTAATGCGAAGCAGCCAGGAAGGAGCAAATCATGCTTTACATAATTTGCATGCCATGTTTTACATGTTAGGACCTGTCATTTATGTTCGTCATACGGTCACGTCACGCAATACCAATTTTGGTATATATCAAGCTAGCGAACTGGACGCAAGCGCACCATGAGCGTGGCATGTACATGCCGTTGTAGATGGCATGCATGCCAAGATTTTCATGTTACCACCTGCCACTTATGTTCGTTATACAGTCATGTCACTCAATACCGAACTTGTGTATCAAGCTAGCGAAACGGCCTTGAGCGCTCCATGTGCGTTGCATGTAAATCATGTTGTAGATTTATTTATTTATTTATTTTTTTATTTATTTAAAATACCCTCAGGGTACAAACGTACATTGAAGAGGGGAGGGGCGAAAGTTAACACATAATGACTACTTGGCTATAGATACAAAAAACATAGGAATAAAAACAAAAAAAAAGTACGTGAAGGCAAAAGTACAAGGCAAAGGTACGTGAAGTAAACAGCACGGCAATTAAAACACTTAATTGGCCCAGAAGTGTTAGAAAATGACATCGTTGGATACACTCCTAGGAAAGATATAATTGACAAACATAATGCGCGAAAAGTAACCATTCGTAAAAACAAAATTTCGAGAAGCATAGCAAAAACATATACAGAACAATCAAAGCTGTAAAACAGACACTAAGCGATCTTAACATGACAAGAAACTCTAAAGTACGATTTTGAAGTTATTAGTGTTAGTTATGCTTGTGAGTGATGCAGGTAGATTGTTCCAATCTCTGGTCGTTGTGGGGAGAAATGAATGTGAAAAACCAACGGTGTTGCTGTGTGGAATGTTTACCTTTTGGCGATGGTCGATGCGAGAAGAAATGTACGGCGGTGGCTGAATGAATATAGAATGTAAATATGAGTTGTGGTAATAGATTTTATGAAAAAAAGACAGAGTCGAGACAGTTTTCGGCGGTGTGATAGTGGTGGAAGGTGTAGGATGTCTTTCATGTTAGTAACACTCGCAGTTCCTTGGTAGTTGTTTAGAATGAAACGGGCTGAGCGATTTTGTATTTTTTCTAGTAATTTTATGTGGTTTTCATATCCGGTGTCCCATACTGATGATGCATACTCAAGCTTCGGACGAATGAAAGTTGTGTACAATAGTAGTTTTAATGATGATGGTGCTTGAGAAAACTTTCGACGAAAGTATCCTAACGTGCCAGTGACCTTGGTGGTTATATGATCAATATGAGTATTCCATGATAGGTTACTGGTAATATGTACACCCAAGTGTTTATATGATGTAACGCATTCTAGTGGAATGTTATTAAGTGTGTAAGTAGGGGAGGTTACTTCAGAACGGGAAATCCTCATACTTTTACATTTTTTAACGTTTAATTCCATCCGCCATAATCGACACCACTTAGTTATGTTATTAAGATCTTCCTGAATTAGTGAAATGTCTGTAGCATCAGTTACTTTTCTATACAGGACGCAATCATCTGCAAACAGGCATATTTTCGAGGAGACATTAGTAGGCAAGTCGTTAATATAGATTAGGAATAGTAAGGGACCAAGCACAGACCCTTGCGGGACACCGGAATCAACAGAAGCCAATGAGGAGTTAGCGTCATTAGCGGTTACAAATTGAACACGTGATGTCAGAAAGGCGCGAATCCAATTAATTACAGATGAGTCGATGTTGAGAACGCTTAGTTTATGAAGAAGCAGTGCATGGTTCACTTTGTCGAATGCTTTAGAAAAGTCAAGAAATATACAATCTGTTAAAAAACCGCGATCTAGATTAGCATGGAGGAAATTAGTGAAGGTTATGAGTTGAGTGTCACAAGAAAAATGTTTGCGAAATCCATGCTGCATAGCTGTGAAGAAGTTGTTTTCAAGAAAGTTAACCAGATGTTTGTAAATTATATGTTCCATTACTTTGCAAGGCACTGATGTAAGCGAAATCGGTCTGTAATTCTGTGGGTCATGGGATGGTCCTGATTTGTGAATAGGGATTACTCTACCAGTTTTCCAGTCATACGGTAAGGTGCTAGAGTTGTATGATTGCGAGTAAATGTGTTCTAGTATGATTGAGCAGTATTCGGCGGTGTTTTTTAAAAAGATGGTGTTGATTTCGTCTACCCCACATGATGCTTTCGATTTTAGTTTGTGAATGATGGCTTTGATACCGGTGGAGTTGAAAACAATGGGATCCATTAAGTGGTAGTCAGTACGACTTATCTCGGGCATCTGACCAGGAAGGCTAGGTGATGAGAATGACAAAGCGAAAGTTTCGTTGAGTAGAGTAGAACACAAATGCTCAGCCACAGTGTCCCCAGAACTTGTCAACAGGGATATCCCATTTTTATGAGCATTTCCCCGGATAGTCTCCCAAAAGCGTTTTGGATTTGCCTTTAGCAAGTTTGGCAGCGTGCAATTCAGGAAGGAGACCTTGGCTGATTTTAGGGCTCTGAGATATGCACTTGCAGCGATTTTGTATGCCAGCCAATGAGATGGCGTTGCGTGAAGCTTTGCTATGCGAAATAAACGTTTTTTTCTTATTGGATAATCGATTCAAATATGTGCTATACCATGGCGATTTATTGTTAGCGTAGACAGTGCGAAGGGGAACGTATTTGGTGATTAGCTCACCGATTTTATTTTTAAAAATGACCCAATTAGTTTCGACGGAGCGTTCTAGATAAGTAGGTAAAAAGGTGTCCAGAAACAAGCAGAGTTCATTATTGATGGCTTCATAATTAGCTTTTTTATAATCTCGAAACTTGTTCCGTTGTCGATTCATCTTTTGATGAGGCGTTGCAACTGTGAAGAGCAAGATGTCATGATCGCTCAGCCCGGGCATGTGCGTTACTGTGGAAATATTATCAGTTGATGACGTTAGAACAAGATCCAGGAGTGACGATTTGTTTTATGTTACACGTGTTGGAAGTTTGACTACCTGGGATAAGCCGAAGTCAGAGCAAACTGAAACGAACCGATTGGCTTCGCCCGTTGTGGGCTTAGAAAAAGGGATCGAGTGAGACCAGACGATGTTGGGAAAATTAAAATCACCTAAGAGTATAATTTCAACTCCAGGAAAACGCATGGTTATCAGATTTAGACTATCGTGAAGGTCATCACAAAAAAGATGAGTCACTTGATGGGGATCTGTAGCAGGCACCTACTATTATTTTTTTAAAACTAATTGTTAGGCAACACCAAATAAGCTCTAAATTCGTGTTGATTGGCACAAGAGAACAATTAATGGATTCTTTAACAGCGAGCAAGACGCCACCACCAATTCGACCAGTTCGATCACTTCGGTAAACAGTATAATGGTTTTTACACTCAAAGAGTTCGGGGTTCGTTATTTTGCTATTCAGCCATGTTTCCGTCAGCACAATAATGTCAGCGTTACAGTCATCAATAATAGCACAGAATTCATCTTTCTTCGGAAAATAACTACGAATGTTAGTAAAAACGACTGAACACTTGTACTCGTTTGTGGCACCTCCCCCTCAGATGGCCCTAACTCGGTGGTATCTTACGACCTGAGCGAAGAGTTCTGCTACGTTCGTTCTCACGTGTCTGCTCCCTTCTGCGTATTTCATAAACGCAGTCCTTGGCTTCGTCGTACCCGTAGGATTTCGCCATCGAAGGTCAGTGTTTTATACCGGAGTTTGAAAGACGCGGTCTTCGATTTACCATATTCTATTAACTTTTTTTCTTATCTTACGCGTTGTTTGGCAGAAATCTTCACTCATTGCTATGTCAGTGCTCTTTAGCAAACCTCGTTTTGAAGAAACCAGCTCCCTGGTTTTAAAGGCTTCAAATTTGGTTATAAGTGGTCGAGTGTTTTCTGAATTATAGCGTCCTATTCTGTGTGCTCTACATATGTCCGAACCTGTGACGTCAATTTTAAGAGTATTAGTCAGAAGATTGATTATCTTATTTTCTGATTCGGAAGAAGTTTCTTCTGCGGTGTCCGGAATTCCATAAAAAACAAGATTGTTTCTCCGGGATCGATCTTCTGCGTCATCAAGACGTGAATGAAGATCGATCCATGTCATGTAAATCCATGTCATCTACAACATGATGTAAATCATGTTGTAGATGACATGGATTTCATGATTTTCATTTTACGATCTGTCATTTATGTTAGTCATACAGACACGTCACGCAATACCAAATCAGGTGTATATCAAGCAAGCGAAACGGCCGCGAGCGTGCCATGAGCGTGGCATACAAGTCATGTTGCACATGACATGTCATGATTTCCATATTACCACTTGTCATTTGTGCTCGTCATACAGTCAAATCACGGAATACCAAATTTGGCGCATATCAAGCTTGCGAAACGACCGTCAGAGCACCGTGAACGTGGTTAGTAAATCATGTTGCACATTATATGCATGTCATTATTTTCATTTTACCACCTGTCATTTATGTTGGTCATGCAGAAAGTTGTCATCATACCAATATTGGGGTATATCAAGTCAAGGAAACGGCCGCCGGAGCACCACGGCCATGGCGTTCAAACCATACCATTCATGACAAGTTAGTCATGATTTTCATAATATAACCAGTCATTCATGTTCGTCATACAGTCATGTTATGATATACCAATTTTGGTATAAATCCCCTTAACGATATGGTCAGGAGAACCAAAAGTCGTAGGCGGCTAGATAGATAGATACGCTCAAAGTCACCGAAGTTCGCTAAGAAATGCTTCGCATTTAAAAAGTCAGTGCCGATTAAGAAGCAAAATCGGGAGGAATGTATCAGCATTAAGGGTAATTGAATGGATTCCAAGAGAAAAGGCAAACGCGCCAGGGGGAGACAGAAAGTTATGTGGGCAAAGTGCAAAGTGCAAGGTTGAGGTATAACTTCCATATTTTACAGCGCGAGAAGACACCACAGAAAGGAAGGCACACAAGACACACGGAGCGCTGACTGACAACTGATATTTTATTGAAACCAGCGAGTCTTTTTGTACCGCTGGTGGCAAGGAGAAACGTGCAAGAAACATGCGCAGATTGAACATTAGTGCCGGCAGAACACAGACATACGTCAAATTTCACAGTCAAGATATTTGATTTCTTTTTGGGATAATGATACGGATAATGCTACGTGTTTAGCGCCGATTCTCAGCGATATGTTTCTGGCCATACGTGATAAAAGGTTGCAAGGCCATTTAGAAAAGCTAGGTGTGTGCCGGACTTTTAGGTTTGTTGATGATTATTTTGTTATTTTACACTGTGACAACCTCAACTTTGAGGAACTGTTTTCAAATGTTCACCCCATCTTTCTTGAGCACCTTCAACCCTTGGTTCTAACACATGAAACACCAGTTCATGACACCATTAGATTTTTAGACCTTTCACTGCACTTCACACCCTCACATGTATGCTGGTCTTATGAGCCCCGAGCTCAAAAACCCATCCTTCCTTACGCTTCCGCCCATTCAAAACTAGTTAAAAGAGCCATTGTTCATTCTGTTTTTAATAATGTTTTAAAGAAGTGTTGTGAACACACCATGGAACGAAGCCTTCAGGAACAAACCAGTCGCCTCACGAAAGCTGGCTACCCTTCCGAGCTTATGGTCGCTGTTGCGCAGAAACTCAAACATAGCCTTAGAACTCGAGATGTCAGTGAGTCAGTCCCACCAAGAGAAAAAAAGGAAAAAAGTTGTTGCCATGCCCTACCTTCATCAAGTATCACACAACCTCAAAAGAATTGGGAAGCGTGCGGGTGTGGAAGTCGTCTTCTCGGCTCCCAAAAAATTGGCTGGCATGTGCAAAAAGGTTAACCGTAGGAATGGTGAATCACATAGATGTTCAGTCAGACATGTCAAGCAGTTTGTCGAGTGCAAGAAAGGTGTGATTTATTCCTTGCCGTTGTCGTGTGGGAAACAGTACGTGGGACAAACCGGACGATGCATAAACCAAAGACTGAAAGAGCACCATGACAATGTCGCACGCGTAGCCACTTGTGGTCATGTGGCCAAACACTGCAGAGATTGTCGATCTGAGGAAAATCACAGCGAACCTTGTGAACCGATGTACAGAGATTGTAATGTGATAGGCAAGCATCGTGATGCTCTAACAAGAGAAATACAGGAAGCACATGTAATAGCAAAGTTGCAAGATATGTGTATAAGCGCACCCTCAGTAGCATTATCCCAAAAAGAAATCAAATATCTTGACTGTGAAATTTGACGTATGTCTGTGTTCTGCCGGCACTAATGTTCAATCTGCGCATGTTTCTTGCACGTTTCTCCTTGCCACCAGCGGTACAAAAAGACTCGCTGGTTTCAATAAAATATCAGTTGTCAGTCAGCGCTCCGTGTGTCTTGTGTGCCTTCCTTTCTGTGGTGTCTTCTCGCGCTGTAAAATATGGAAGCTAAAAACCAACTCGCCCAACATATCGCCTTGAGGTATAACGTGGACACAGTAAGCAAAGGACCGGGTTGATTGGCGGGGAGAGGCCTTTGCCCTGCAGTAGGCGTAGTCAGGCTGATGATGACGATGATGATGTGTTAGCATCATGTTGGAGTATGGAGCACCGGCTGGTTCGATAATATTTAGGCTATAACATGAATGCTCGACAGCACTGCCACTGTTCGCACAGGCCTCACGTTACTACTATTTATGAACGAGATGAGATCAACGGCAAACCGTCAGCAGTTCTTAGATGCGAAGCATCTTATGCTCGGGGCTATGTCCGTCCCTCCCGCGTCCCGCGTCCGGCGTCCCGCGTCCGTTCACTTTCATGAAGTAGGGAAGCACCCACTATGCGAACCAGAACACTGTAGTACAATAGGGCCGTCAACCACCACCACAGTCATGAGAGTAATGGCCGAGAGCACCTGCCTGCTTAGCAATGGCTAGGCAGGTGGTGGGTGCAAGCAAAGAATAACACGCACTACCGGTGGTGTCTGTCGCCCACGTTAACTCCATTCCTTGATCTTGCTTGCATATGAATCCTCTACTCTACGGAGCGGCGCCCGCGTCCCGTTGACATCATTCCTTGTCTTGCTTGCATGTTCTTGCGGGTGCTTTGTCCGTCCCTCCTTCCCGCGTCCCACACCCCCTCTGTGTGCTCTCCTACGCTCCCCTCTTTCTCTCCTCTAGGAATCCTCTACTCTACGAAAGCGGCGCCCGCGTCCCGTTGACATTATTCCTTGATCTTGCTTGCGGGGGCTTTGTCCGTCCCTCCTTCCCGCGCCGCACACGCTAGCAGCGCATGCGCATCCTCTCCACCTCTCTCTCTTCTCTTACGGTGCCCCCCATTCGCTCTTCTAGGAATCCTCTACGCTACGGAGCGGCGCGCACGACAGGTGGTGCGACAGCTGCATACTCCACTGGGGGCGCCACGGTAGTTCCGCGGTATGAAAATGACGGAGCGCGCGCGACTCATTTTCTCTCCTGTGTAGCGCCGCGATGAGTGCCCGGGCCGCTGTCGCGAAACGGGAGCGGCGACGTTTCTCCCGCTCAAGCCCCGCTGCTTCGCATCCATACATGATTCTCTTTAGGGGGCAGATGGGGAGGTTTTTAATGTCCGCCAAGAATGTCCCAAAAAAAAGTACCGCATCCCAGCAGTTAAGAAAAAAAAACTTCCCCATCTCCCGCTAAAGGGAACCATGTGTGGATGCGAAGCAGCGGGGAGATGGTTAGCTTGAGCGGGAGAAACGTCGCCGCTCTCGTTTCGCGGTAGCGGCCGGGGCGCTGCACAGGAGAGAGAATGAGGCGCGCTCCGTCATTTTTATGCCGCGGAACTACCGTGGTGCCCCCCAGCGGAGTATGCAGCTGTCGCACCCCCCTTGCGCGCGCCGCTCCGTAGAGGATTCCTAGAGGAGAGAACCGTAGGAGAGGAGAGAGAGGGGACGCGCATGCGCTGTGAGACGCGGGAGCCGCTCCGTAGAGTAGAGGATTCCTAGAGTAGAGAAAGCGGGATGAGCGTAGGAGAGGACGCGCATGCGCTGTGGGACGCGGGCGCAGCTCCGTAGAGTAGACGATTCCTAGAGTAGAGAAAGGGGGGTGAGCGTAGGAGAGGAGAGATAGGGGGAGGGGACGCGCATCCGCTGTCGGGGTGTGGGACACGGGGGGCCGCTCCGTAGAGTAGAGGATTCCTAGAGGAGAGAAAAGGGGGAGGGGACGCGCATGCGCTGTGGGGGTGTAGCACGCGCGACGCGGGCGCCGCTCCGTAGAGTAGAGTATTCCTAGAGGAGAGAAAGGGGGTGAGCATAGGCATCGTGGTGGCATCGTGGTGTGGGACGCGGGAAGGAGGAGCGGACTAAGCCCCCCCTCCAAACACATGCAAGCAAGATCAAGGAATGGGGTCAACCTGGACGACAGACACCACCTGCCTAGCCATTGCTAAGCAGCCTCTCTGTGCTCTCGGCCATGACTCTGATGACTGTGGTAGGGTTACTACAGTGTTCTGGTTTGCATAATGGGTGCTTCCCTATTTCATGAAAGTGGCCGGACGCGGGACGGGGGGATGCGGGACGCGGGAGGGACAGATATAGCCCCGAGCATAAGATGCTTCGCATCCAGAAACCTCCGCGTACTTCTCGGAGACTTCAACGTTGACGTCATGGACAACGACTACCTTGTACAGTATATGACGTCTCGATACGCTCTACGATGCATTTCGTATGACTATAAACAACCAACAATCACGAGGGGAGCGTGCATAGACCTCGTCTTTGCCAAATCAGGCTAGATCCGATCGAAGAACCATTGGCTCTACATTTCACGGATCACAAAGCACGGATCACATTTCACGGATCACAATAATGAAGGCAGAACGAAATCCACAACTCAACACGACATACCATTTATGACCAATAAACATTGTATATAACTGTACACCGCTTTGTCACTCATTTACATGCGTGAGTGGGCCATTTCACGGATGCTTTACGTAACACCGAACGATCCACCCACTGCTTCGCCCACCCATCATAATTCACTTCGTGGAGATGCGGTGATTTTTTTAATGCGAAGCATTTCTTAGCGAACTTCGGCGACATTGGATCTATCTATCTATCTATCTATCTATCTATCTATCTATCTATCTATCTATCTATCTATCTATCTATCTATCTATCTATCTATCTATCTATCCATCTATGTAACCGCTTACGATTTTGTGCTCTCCAGACCGTATCGTTAAAGGAACAAAATTGGTATGGCATAACATGACTACATGAGGAACATGAATGACTGGTCATATGACGAAAATCATGACTAACTTGTCATGAACGGCATGACTTACACGCCATGGCCGTGATACTCCTGCGGCCGCTTCCTTAACTTGATATATCCAAAAATTCGTACGATGAGACATTTCTGCATGACCAAAAAAATTGGGGGACCCTTAAGCTTCGCCTTTAAGAGTTGAACGCGATAGCGATATCCCGTCCCTACTGCGTACTTCAATCACTTAGTGCATACTGGGGGACGACGACGAAGTGTCTATCTCACAACGCTTCTATTTGTGCTCCTTGCAATTTATCAAGTTTTCCCCTTTTCGAGGGACGTTGCTCCCTGCCTCACAGAGAAGGAAGTGGAACCTTACACAGGTCCGCCCAGCCAGACGTCTGCCATGGCGAGCGCACCGGTAAATCAGCGTGCCTGGCTGAGAACCGGTGAGGCCAACACCAGCGGTCACCACCTTGAGGCGATGGGACGCGGAACCTACTACGACGCCGAGCGGCCAGAGGTCCACCTTGGCAAGTTCATCGAGGAAACGTTCCACTTGCTCCAGCAGCAGCGAGGACACCGACCTGTACTCCGTCACTGGCGACGATTCGTCGGACGACAGCTTTGAGTCCGTGAGGAGTAGGAAGGCAAAAAGAAGAATTATCAAGGCGTCTTCACCAGCGAACACCTTAACGTCGAAGGCCAAAGGAGAATGCTGGCCGTACACCATTTTATTCATGCCCGAGGATCCTTCTATCAGCCTTCGAACAGTCAACAGGCAAGTTCTCTCCATGTTCCTTGAGGGCGTGGCGCCGGACGAAATCAAAGATGTTCGAGTGAACACGCGAAAGAACATTCTCGCTGTGGACACGACGAATGCCACTTCCCTAGACAAGCTTCGCAGAGTACCGGATCTGGCCGGCATCAAAGTGCGGCCTGTTATTCCAATGGACAGCGCCTGCGTGGCCGGGGTAATCTATGACATTGATTTGGCTATTGTGAACTCAGACCTGCCTATTCTTATAAAACCTGCTAATGAGGGAGTGGTCATCGCTAATGTGTTTCGCCTTGGAAACACCCGCTGCGTAAAGGTGATCTTCAAAGGTGACTCCATCCCATCGCATGTCAAGGTCGGACACTTCCGACATCCTGTTCGACCATTTGTGCCCAAACCTCTCCAGTGCCACAACTGCATGAAGTTTGGCCATGTCAAGGGAGTGTGCACTAACAGCACCGTATGCCCCCCGTTGCGCTGAACCACACACTGCAGATGCGTGTCTTGCACAAGATCTCAAGTGTAAAAATTGTGATGGCCCTCATGATGCAGCCTCCAAAAGCTGCCCAAAAATTAAAAGAGAAATCGCCATTATTAAACAAATGGT
Organism: Rhipicephalus appendiculatus; assembly: GCA_030522465.1. NCBI lineage: Eukaryota > Metazoa > Arthropoda > Arachnida > Ixodida > Ixodidae > Rhipicephalus > Rhipicephalus appendiculatus. Next base: position 47,256 of record JALIZH010027077.1, read on the forward strand.
TCGAGACAGCTCATCCCACAGAGAAGCCGCTGAAAAGGTGCGGCATCGGCGCAATCGTCGACGGAAGAGTGCACGACAGGGTGCTAATCGCATGCAACTGGTGCAAAACTCATTACCATCGAGCACAAGCAAAGCTGCAAGCAAGTCGGCGAAGCCCAATGCTCCCGAAGAATGGCCCGCGCTTCCTCACACGCAGTCTGTGAAGGAGCCTCCTCCCAGGCCTCCTCGTCCTGCAACTTCTTCGGAACCTGCTCAGTTGATGATGTGCCAAGGGTAGATCGACAGATCATTCCGATGCTGCGATCCCTCGTTGCTGTCATGATGGAACTGCTGAGAAGCATGGGAACACCAACTGCTCGAAGCGGTCTGCAAGTTTTGGAAGCGCTGAGCCCGGTCCTAGCAACCCTCGCGTAGAACCATGGCAGGAAATCAGCAGTCGTTCCGCAAAGAGGTCAAGCAAGCAACTATAATCCAGTGGAATGCCAGAGGACTTAGGGCTCGGATTTCTGACTTCCGCCAGTATGTATTTTCCAACCGTTTTCCGATCATAGTAATCTGTGAACCGAAGTTGTCAAACCCAATCAGGCTATCCGGCTACGAATCAACGATGTCATCAACCTACAACGACAGCAGCAAGGTTCTGGTATATATTCGTCGCGAGCTTACCTACCTCGTTCATCCCGTGCCACCTCATGATGACAACCAGTATGTTTGCCTGACTGTGAAGAAGAAAAACCTCACCTTTACATTAGTATGTGTATATTTATCTCCATCAGCCCGATTTGACAGAAAAAGACTGGATGGCATCCTTGCACGAAACCCTGGCCCTTGGATTATCACGGGAGATTTCAATGCCCACCACCCTATCTGGGGAAGCTCAAAAGCTAACGCCACAGGTCAGCGACTGGCTTCGTTCGTGTGTGATCACGACCTGTCGCTACTTAATGATGGAAGCCCTACATTCCTACGTGGCTCAACATATAGCAGCTGCTTGGACTTGACGTTTGTGTCACGCCGCTTTGCGACATGTATTAAGTGGTTTCTGGATATCGAGACACATGGAAGCGATCATATCCCCTGTTACCTTAACATCAAAGGCTTCGCTGGCGATTGTTCACTAGGCACAATCCGCAGAATTGACTGGTCGGCGTTCAAAACCAACATCGAAGATGCCTGTCACAGAGGTCTCTCTTCAGGCCTAGAGCAAGTGATCAAGGAAGCAGCGCAGGCTGCGATGCGTACGCTGACATGCTCCTCAAGGCGCTCGGAAACCGACGTAGAGTTGGAACGACTTCGTGCAATTCGTCGACGGGCCGAGCGAAGGTACCGACGCACAAAATCAATTCATGATCTAAGGACAGCCAGGCGCTTACAAAAGAAGATTCAGCGTCGTCTAGATAAACTAGAGTCTCAACGATGGGCGAAGTTATGCGAGTCTCTAGACCCACGCAAACCACTATCCCAAATATGGCGCATCGTGCGAGGATTACGAACAATTCCTGAACAGCGATTTCCATTTAAAGCTCTGGCACTTGTCCAAGGTCGACGGGATATAGAAGTTGCGGAAGACTTTTGCAGGAAGATAGCGGGCCATTCGACATGCACCGGAACCCTTGCTGCTGACTCCACACCATGGTCATTAGACTCACGCATGGACATGCCTTTTACGATTGAGGAGCTGGATGCGGCTCTCGCCTCGTGCAATCGGTCGTCGTCGCCTGGTCCAGATGGCATATTCTACCGCATGTTGTGCAACCTCAATGGGCGAGCACGAGAAGCCTTGCTGGACGTGTTCAACGACTCTTGGCGAGATGGGCAAGTCCCACAAGAGTGGAAAACAAGCCGTCTAGTCCCACTTCTAAAACCTGGAAAATCCCCACTAGAGCTCGCATCATACCGTCCAATGGCACTGGCTAGCTGTGTAGGGAAACTGATGGAGCGAATGATCCTTGCCAGACTAGAGTGGTTCCTGGAACGCTACAGGATATACCCAAATGCCATGGCCGGATTTCGACGTGTTCGTTGCTCCATTGATAGCGTCATTGATCTGGTAACATACGTCCAACACCAGAAAATGAGCCGACGGATATCCGTTGCGCTATTCATGGATGTAAAAGGAGCATATGACAACGTTTCTCATGAGGCCATACTTGACGCCCTCGAATCGGTTGGCCTTGGTGGTCGAGTGTACCGTTGGATCTCTTGCTACCTGCACATGAGATCATTCTTCGTGAAGACCGATGAGGGGCCAACTTCTCAGCACTACACACATCGTGGTGTTCCTCAAGGTGGCGTTCTAAGCCCCACATTATTCAACCTTGTGTTGATTGGCCTCGTGGAATGTATACCGAGTTCGGTTCGTATATCCATTTATGCCGATGACATCTGTGTTTGGGCGTCAGGTGTAACACGGCCTCAGGTACGTGCGAGGCTCCAAAAAGCCGCGACTTCAATATCGGCATACCTTAGTGAACAAGGCCTCGAGATTTCACCTGAGAAATCTGCGTTGGTCGCGTTTACGCGGAAACCAATGACGGCTTATGCCGTATCCATCAATGGGCAAAACGTTTGTTACGCCAGGACGCACAGATTCTTGGGCGTCATCATCGACAGAGACCTTTGCTGGAGTCCCCACGTGGCCGGTCTTAAGAAGCGCCTGACAGCCATCGCACATCTTTTCAAATTCATCGGAGGAAAAACGTGGGGTACATCGGTGCACGCTATGTTGCAATTATACCGGACTCTATTTCTAGGGTACCTGCGATACAGTCTACCGGTACTGACGAACACCTGCAAAAGCAACATACATACAATAGAAAGTGCTCAGGGACAGGCACTCAGAGTTTGTCTCGGGCTGCCACGCTGCACGTCAACAGCGGAGACCATTGCCATTGCAAAAGACCATCCTGCCAGCATTCAAATAACCTTGGAGGTGCTGAGAGCTCACATTAGACACGTTGCTCGCGCCCCTGCCCACCACCTAGCCTCGCTTCCGGAAGACCGGCCCTGTGACTCCTTTTGCAAGACGATTTCGGCTCACCGAGAGTGCCTTCCAAGAGACTACACGCCTGCTGAAAGAATCCTGATACCTCCTTGGTGCCTGGATCAGCCTAAACTTCGTCTAACAGTGCCAGGGATTCGTAAGAAGGCCGTGCTCTCATCGCCAGCTTTAAAGCAGCTGTCTCTGCTGATGCTACATGACGAATACAAAGACCATGTCAAACTTTACACCGATGGCTCGACGACTGCTGAGGGTTCTGCAGGAGCCGTTAACTTCCCAGCAAAAGTCGAAACGTATCATTTCAAAACGTCTCATAGGACTACATCGACTGCTGTAGAGCTTGCGGCACTCCGCAGTGCACTTCGACGGATTCAACTAGAGTCACCACTAAAATGGGGCATATTCACCGACTCCAAGTCAGCCCTGCAGTGTCTGTCATCGGCTTTGCGTCGTGGTGCACAAGACCAACTAGTATTGGAAATAAGAGAAACTTATCAGCAATTGAAAGAGAAAGGGCATGACATCATTTTCCAGTGGCTTCCAGGCCACTGTGGCATCGACGGCAACGAGCATGCCGATAATTCTGCCAGGAATGCTCATGAAAGGGGCGTGCAGGAAGCCATTCCATTATCAAGAAACGATGCAGCATCAAAGATCCGCTCACTCGCACGTGATATGACACATTCAATGTGGAACACGACTGGTTTGCTGCATACCCGCCTTCACCGACTGGATCCATCCCTTCAATTACAAATTCCATCCGGACTATCCCGATCCGAAACAACAGTCCTCTGCCGCCTGTGGCTTGGAGTGTCATTCACCAACAGCTTTGCTTACCGAATCAGAATGGCAGACAGCGCTGCGTGTGATCACTGTGGCAGCGAGGAAACCATTGCACACGTCCTATGCGATTGTCCTCATTACAGCCCCCAGAGGCAACAACTTTCGGCCGCGTTAGCAAGGCTCGATGACCGGCCGCTTTCCGAGCAGTCAATTTTGGAGTACAGGAACATTCGAGCTTCAAACCAGAAAGCGACGAAGGCGCTGCTGAGGTTTCTGCGGTCAACCGGACTTGCCAAACGACTTTGACACTCCCGTGCTTGAGTGTGTGCGCGTTTTCTTTCTCTTTTTTTTTTTCATCACTTCCTCTTTTCTTTTTCCCTCCTTACCTTTCTATCCCCCCCCTTACCCCTTCCCCAGTGCAGGGTAGCAAACCGGAAATTTTCTCCTGGTTAACCTCCCTGCCTTTCACTAAACTTTTCTCTCTCTCTCTCTCTAGTGCATACTATGTAATGGGTAGTATGGTTTAAACCAGGAGAAATTATGCGCGGCAAATGTGGGAAATGTTTTCGAACTTGCTATGCACCCACTACGTGGTGTTAAGGGAATACGCGCAGTAAGGTGTGTGCCGTTTGTAATGGGTGGCTGGCTTTAAACTATGGAATCGTTATGATAGTCACATATTCTGACGCCCGATGGCAATTTACGCTTGTACCACGCAATATTCCTGGGATATTACATGTTATATTGCGACGCCTATATAAAGGACGCTTGCGTTTGCGAAGCATGGAAGTTATTTTCACTGCATTTCCAAGCATAGGAAGTTATTTTCACAGTATATCCAAGCAGAGGCATGGCTGTGTGGTAGAGCACCTGCTTGCCACGCAGACGACCCGGGTTCGATCCTCACTCGGACCCAAAAATTTTTATTATTTTATTCGCATCTTTCTCGATTTTTCGGTCACGGATTAGATGATGATTTTTCGCTCACAACCGACGACGCCGACGCCGGAATATCTGCGAAACGAGCTCTTTAACACTATCGCGTTAATAAATGACAGTTGGTAATATGGAAATCATGATATGTCATGTGCAATATGATTTGCATGCCCACTCATGGCACGCTCGCGGCCATGCTCCCGGCCGTTTCGCTAGCTTGATATACACTAAATTTGGTATTACTTGAAGTGACTGCATGACGAACATAAATGACAAGTGCTAATATGGAAATCATGACATGTTATGTGCCACATGACTTGCATGCCACGCTCATGGCACGCTCGCAGCCAGTTCGCTCGCTTGATATACACTAAATTTGTTATTGTTGGGCGTGTCTGTATGACAAACATAAATGACAGATCGTAAAATGAAAATCATGAAATACATGTCATGTATAACATGATTTACATACCACGCTCATGGTACGCTTGCGTCCAGTTCGCTAGCTTCGTATACATCAATATTGGTATTGAGCGACTTGACTATGTGAAGAATATAAATGGCAGGTGGTAACATCAAAATCACGACATACATGTCATGTGCAACGTGATTTACAAGCCACGCTCATTGTGCGCTTGCATCCAGTTTGCTAGCTTGATATACACCTAAATGGGTATTGCGCGACGTGACTGCGTGACGAACATAACTTATAGGTCCTAACATGTAAATCATGACATCCATGTTATGTACAGCGTGATTTTCTCCTTTCTGGCTGCTTCGCATTACATCAATTCTCACAATGCGTGGGATCTGCCGGCTTTTTTTATTTAATATGAAAAAAAAGCACGGGAAGGTAGTCTACATTACAGCCAGCGTTGTGAAAGCGCGCTAATCGTATCAACGCGATGACTTGCACCATACAGTTTCTTAAAATATTTATTAGAACTCTAGCGCTGCGATCATTCGGCCCGTATGGGAAAGATGGGTAGTAAATAGATTTGCCTAAATAGTCTTCGTGCTTTCGCCTTCCAACGCACTTGTGGCTTTGTTTATTGTCGTGTCTTGGCTTTTGTATCGGATAAAATAATGGCTCATTGTGAACCTCGTGAGCTAATTTGAACTGGTCAGCCTAAAAGGGCCAAGGTGGTGCAGTGGTATTACTGAACCTCTGCTGAACTTCGTCTTGTGACAAAATGGCTGAAGGCCACACGGAGCCGAAAGAACGAAGTTTAGGCAAATTCACGCACTACGCATCATTCCCACGCTCGCTGAAGCGCCATACGTTGCAGTTCCCATAGCCACTAGCCGCAGATTTCCCTCTAGTGTACTATTATGAAACTCTATGGCTTGCGCGAGCCATACTTTTGCAGGCGCTGTGTTTCGCCAGATGAGGCATACTACGGGGACATCGTGGTTTAGTGCATCGAGACTTGATACTAAAGGCCCTGAATACAAAGCCAGCTGTAGGAACATCCCTACTTATGTTTATTTCTTTACCACCACCGCCTTTTATCTATTTCACCAGCCTTTCCGTTCAGTCCCATTTGCAACTGCGTACACGCTGTTGGCTTCAGCTCGACTCAATGCACAATTTTTTCCGAGCTGACGCTAAACTAACGCAATAGACTATTTGAGTCGTTGTCCAGCTTTCTGCCGCATTTTCGGCTCGCGATGTGGCTCGCGTTATAGCAGGTTAGGTTAGATTTTAAGTGGTAGTTGATGATGACGATGCTTTCGATCAATAATAATAATAATAATAATAATAATACATTTGAATTTATTCGCATCCCAGTGAGCGTTCCAACGACACAGCTACAGCTGGGAAGAAGAACTTCGTCAAACAGCATATACAGCACGTTGGTAATCAATAGTAACTGTAGCGCATGAAGCCGACAGCTTACCCGTGCTGGGCAGGACCCGAAGAACAAAGTGCGCATCATCCAGTCGATTCAAGCTCAAGCCCTGAGAATATGCCTTGGACTTCCGAGATGCGCGTCCTCAGCAGCGACTGTTGCCATCGCTCGTGATCACCCGATCACGACGTACATTCGAGTCGATGCTTTGAGAATGCACATTAGACATGCCGCTCGGATTCCATCACACCACCTTGCCTCACTTCCAACTTCTAGGCCACACTCTGCGTTCAGCAGTATTGTTACTTCGCATAGCACACTGACTCCCGCGAACTTTACGCACGCAGCAAGACCGCCGTTGCCGTTGTGGTGTCTACATCCACTGGAAGCTCTGACAACCATTCCCAGAATACAAAAGAAAAAACAGTCGTCAAATTTGGCCCTACGACAAGCCACACTACTGTTCTTGCACGAAAAACACAGTGGACGCCTTCACATTTACACGGACGATTTAGTTTCTTCTGCAAGCTCGGCAGGGGCAGTGTCATTCCCGAGAAATCCATCACTATAAAATTCAAGACGTCGCACTTGACATCATCGACGGCTGCAGAACTGACCGCCATCCGTGCTGCTCTAGAGTTCATAGCTGAAGAACCACCACAGGCATGGTCAGTCTTCTCCGACTCCAAAGCCACCCTCCAGTGCATAATGTCGCCATATCGTCATGGACCAAACGAACAGTTAGTCGCTGAAATAAGACTGCTTTATCACCGCGTGATATAGAAGCAGCACAACGTAATATATCAGTGGATACCGGGCCATTGCGGTATCAACGAAAATGACCGTGCAGATGAAGCCGCCCGATCTGCTCATGATGCTCTCCATGGTGCAGCTATACCGTTATCAAGAACGGACGCTGCTACAAGGCTTCGTTCACTTGCACGTGAACTGACGCTCTCACAGTGGAACTCGACGGAATTTTCCAACGCCCGTCTTCACAACTTCGACCCGAACCTACAGCTCCGTCTTCCATCGGGGATAACTAGAGCCGAGGAGATGCTTCTGTGCCGCCTGTGACTCGGCGTGGCCTTCACGAATGCTTGCGCATTTCGAATCGGAATGGCCAGTAGCCCGACATGTGATAACTGTAGCAGCGAGGAGACAATCGCGCATCTTCTCTGTGAATGCCCTCGCTTCAGTGCACCAAGAAAAGAACTATCAAAAGTGTTCGATAGACTTGACAATCGCCCATTCTCCGAGGAAAAGGTCTTAGGACACTGGCCGAAACCGACCATGGCCCGAAAAGCTTTGAGAGCGCTGTTCCGTTTCTTACGGACGACTAATCTCAAAGACAGACTGTAAGCAGTGCCGTTTCCCGTATCATTGTTCACCGTTTTCTTTTCTTTCTTTTGACATCTCTCTTCTATCATCTTTTATTCCCCTTACCCCCTTCCCCAGCACAGGGTAGCCAGCCGGTCTGAGAACTGGCTAACCTCCCTGTCTGTCCGCTTTTCTTTTCCTCCTTCTCCTCCATAGTAACTTGATAGCGCACAAAAAAATAATATAACTCCAGGAGTTGATCTGGTGCCGTTCCCTTCAATCCACTGTGCACACATACTTCAAAAGGAACGTCAAGATGGCTGGACAACTCCCCGGAAAGAGCGCAAGTTCGAACCTCTTGTAGAAGAGTACTGTCAACACACAATATGCTACATTTCCTTCGGAGGTATGTGCAAAAAACGTAACGTGGAAAAGGGAGAAAAAGAAACACGAAACATTATGCCACAAACTATGAGACGTCACGCAGGTGCGAAGGTGGAGCCTAATCAGTGATACGGTCTCTCCTTTTTACGTTGTGAGCGGTGGACACGTAAAACAAAAGCCTGATAAGGCGCTCTGGCTGATATCCCGTCGCCATCGAGTGCACGTTCCCGCGGCAGTTAGCAGTCACTCGTTCAGAGTTCCAGCCATGGGGCCACGTTTCAAGCGTGTGTTACTTTGTGCGTTCGGGCTACTGGCTGTAGTGGGAAACTTCAATGGTGCCACTGTCAAAGGTGAACCTGGCGGGAATTCTGGTAGGTTTCTTTCTGCAATCATGCACATTCATTCACAGCTCAAGCTAGTAGACGGACCTGTATTTACAAATAATGATTTATATGAATGCAATGCTCAAACTCATCTGCCTTTAAAACCTCATAAGTATGAGAGGAAACGGACAAAGAGGTACACCACCTTAAGTAAATTACAGCAACTGAGTTTGACATCTTCTGGTCTCAGCGTTACTACAGTAATCACTCATCGAAGAAAAAAAGCCGTGTAGAGGTTGAACTACTGTACAGAAAAATATGCTGCTTATTACTTGCTTAGCCCTTCAGCCTGGATTTTTTATTTTGGTTGGAGACTTTTTGTGCGTGTCTTTCTAGTAGTTAGGCCTCCGGAAGACCACAAACGAAAATTGAGCCAGTGGTGAAGGTATTTATGGATTAATGAACCTGGTGTCAAATTAGGTAATCGGGGCTACGTGGTTGTGAAGTGACAAAAATGGCATATTTTTTCCTGGTACTCACTAGAATACACAAAATGTGAACCAATATCTTATTCGTCAGTGTGATACTCGTCAGTGTCGTCCCGAACATGGCGCTTACCCGCCTCAGCTTACGCGCCTCGGATGGTTGGTTGGTTGGGTCGAATGTTCAAACGAATGTTCAACGTCGTCGTGTGCTTGCGTAAGAAATTTATTCTAAAACGCGTAATTAGGCAATTTTAAATTTTATCCCACTTTTTTATGTGTGCAAGGCGCATCCCTAAGTTTACAAGGACATCAGGGGATATTTACGCAGCATATTTTGAACGTGTGAAGGAAACGAGTGCTATGTGATCATTTCCGAAAAAAAAAACAATTAAAGGGACGCTAAAGTGAAAAACGACTTTTTCGAATCTTCAACTAAAACATTTCGACATTACTATTATAAGCAAGCAATATTGATTTTATTTTTCCTTTTTCCCACATTCCGATAACATCCCTAGTGGCCAAAACGTGTATTGAAATGGAGGAACACTGCAAACTGGAGAACGGCTGCATATGTGACGACAAAAGCGGAAAAGTGACTACAAAAGGTACGCGTTGATTTCTAAAATAAACAGGGCAGTCCGATAGAGTTCCCGAAATAAATCGTAAAAAAGTATACCGAATTTCCTAACTCTTTGAAATATCCAACTAAAACATTTCGGCATTGCTGTAATATGACAGAAATATTTTTTGTTTCCATTTTCCCTCATTCCGATAACATCACTAGTGGTCAGAACATGTAATGAAATGGAGGAACACTGCAAACTGGAGGACGGCTGCATATGTGACGACAAAAGCGGAAGAATGACTACAAAAGGTGCACATTGATTTCCAAAAGGGCAGTCCGATCGAGGTCCCGAAATTAAATCGTAACAATGATACGGAATTTCCTATTTCTTTGAACTCTCCAACTAAAACATTTCGGCATTACTATTATAAGCCAGCAATATTGATTTTATTTTTCCTTTTTCCCACATTCCGATAACATTCCTAGTGGCCAAAACGTGTATTGAAATGAAGGAACACTGCAAACTAGAGGACGGCTGCATATGTGACGACAAAAGCGGAAAAGTGACTACAAAAGGTACGCATTTATTTATAAAGTAAACAGGGCAGTCCGATCGAGTTCCCGAAATTAAATCGTAAGCAATCATAAGGAATTTCCTATTTCTATGAAATCTTCAAATAAAACATTTGGGCATTGCTATAATATGACAGCAATATTTTTTTTGTTTCCATTTTCATTCATTCCGATAACGTCACTAGTGGCCAAAACGTGTATTGAAATGGAGGAACACTGCAAACTAGAGGACGGTTGCATATGTGACGACAAAAGCGGAAAAGTGACTACAAAATGTACGCATTCATTTATAAAGTAAACAGGGCAGTCCGATCGAGTTCCCGAAATTAAATCGTAAACAATCATAAGGAATTTCATATTTTTTGAAATCTTCAACTAAAACATTTCGGCATTGCTATAATATGACAGCAATATTTTTTTTTCCATTCTCCCTCATTCCGACATCACTAGTGGCCAAAACGTGTATTGAAATGAATGAACAGTGCAAACTAGAGGACGGCTGCATATGTGACGACAAAAGCGGAAAAGTGACTACAAAAGGTACGCATTGATTTATAAACTAAACAGGGCAGTCCGATCGAGTTCCCGAATTTAAATCGCAAAAAATTATACAGAACTTCCTATTTCTTTCAAATCTTCAAATAAAACATTTCGGCATTGCTATAATATGACAGCAATATTTTTTTGTTTCCATTTTCATTCATTTCGATAACGTCACTAGTGGCCAAAACGTGTATTGAAATGGAGGAACACTGCAAACTAGAGGACGGTTGCATATGTGACGACAAAAGCGGAAAAGTGACTACGAAAGGTACGCATTCATTTATAAAGTAAACAGGGCACTCCGATCGAGTTCCCGAAATTAAATCGTAAACAATCATAAGGAATTTCCTATTTTTTGAAATCTTCAACTAAAACATTTCGGCACTGCTATAATAAGACAGCAATATTGATATTATTTTTCCTTTTTCCCACATTCCGATAACATCACTAGTGGCCAAAACGTGTATTGAAATGAATGAACACTGCAAACTGGAGGACGGCTGCATATGTGACGACAAAAGCGGAAAAATGGCTACAAAAGGTACACATTGATTTATAAAATAAACAGGGCAGTCGGATCGAGTTCCCGAAATTAAATCGGAAAAATATTATACGGAATTTCCAAATTCTTTGAAATATCCAACTAAAACATTTCGGCATTGCGGTAATATGACAGAAATATTTTTTGTTTCCATTCTCCCTCATTCCGATAACATCACTAGTGGTCAAAACGTGTATTGAAATGGAGAAACACTGCAAACTGGAGGACGCCTGCATATGTGACGACAAAAGCGGAATAATGACTACAAAAGGTACACATTGATTTCCAAACAGGGGAGTCCGATCGAGGTCCCGAAATTAAATCGTAACAATGATACGGAATTTCCTATTTTTTGAAATCTTCAACTAAAACATTTCGGCATTACTATTATAAGCCAGCAATATTGATTTTATTTTTCCTTTTTCCCACATTCCGATAACATTCCTAGTGGCCAAAACGTGTATTGAAATGAAGGAACACTGCAAACTAGAGGACGGCTGCATATGTGACGACAAAAGCGGAAAAGTGACTACAAAAGGTACGCATTTATTTATAAAGTAAACAGGGCAGTCCGATCGAGTTCCCGAAATTAAATCGTAAGCAATCATAAGGAATTTCCTATTTCTATGAAATCTTCAAATAAAACATTTGGGCATTGCTATAATATGACAGCAATATTTTTTTGTTTCCATTTTCATTCATTCCGATAACGTCACTAGTGGCCAAAACGTGTATTGAAATGGAGGAACACTGCAAACTAGAGGACGGTTGCATATGTGACGACAAAAGCGGAAAAGTGACTACAAAATGTACGCATTCATTTATAAAGTAAACAGGGCAGTCCGATCGAGTTCCCGAAATTAAATCGTAAACAATCATAAGGAATTTCATATTTTTTGAAATCTTCAACTAAAACATTTCGGCATTGCTATAATATGACAGCAATATTTTTTTTCCATTCTCCCTCATTCCGACATCACTAGTGGCCAAAACGTGTATTGAAATGAAGGAACAGTGCAAACTAGAGGACGGCTGCATATGTGACGACAAAAGCGGAAAAGTGACTACAAAAGGTACGCATTGATTTATAAACTAAACAGGGCAGTCCGATCGAGTTCCCGAATTTAAATCGCAAAAAATTATACAGAACTTCCTATTTCTTTCAAATCTTCAAATAAAACATTTCGGCATTGCTATAATATGACAGCAATATTTTTTTCCATTCTCCCTCATTCCGACATCACTAGTGGCCAAAACGTGTATTGAAATGAAGGAACAGTGCAAACTAGAGGACGGCTGCATATGTGACGACAAAAGCGGAAAAGTGACTACAAAAGGTACGCATTGATTTATAAACTAAACAGGGCAGTCCGATCGAGTTCCCGAATTTAAATCGCAAAAAAATTATACAGAACTTCCTATTTCTTTCAAATCTTCAAATAAAACATTTCGGCATTGCTATAATATGACAGCAATATTTTTTTGTTTCCATTTTCATTCATTCCGATAACATCCCTAGTGGCCAAAACGTGTATTGAAATGAAGGAACACTGCAAACTAGAGGACGGCTGCATATGTGACGACAAAAGCGGAAAAGTGACTACAAAAGGTACGCATTGATTTATTAAGTAAACAGGGCAGTCCGATGGAGGTCCCGAAATAAATCGTAACAATGATACGGAATTTCCTATTTTTTGAAATCTTCAACTAAAACATTTCGGCATTGCTATAATATGACAGCAATATTTTTTTCCATTCTCCCTCATTCCGACATCACTAGTGGCCAAAACGTGTATTGAAATGGAGAAACACTGCAAACTGGAGGACGCCTGCATATGTGACGACAAAAGCGGAATAATGACTACAAAAGGTACACATTGATTTATAAAGTAAACAGGGCAGTCCGATCGAGTTCCCAAAATTAAATCGTAAACAATCATAAGGAATTTCCTGTTTCTATGAAATCTTTAAATAAAACATTTGGGCATTGCTATAATATGACAGCAATATTTTTTTGTTTCCATTTTCATTCATTCCGATAACGTCACTAGTGGCCAAAACGTGTATTGAAATGGAGGAACACTGCAAACTGGAGGACGGCTGCATATGTGACGACAAAAGCGGAATAATGACTACAAAAGGTACACATTGATTTCCAAACAGGGCAGTCCGATCGAGGTCCCGAAATTAAATCGTAACAATGATACGGAATTTCCTTTTTTTTGAAATCTTCAACTAAAACATTTCGACATTACTATAATAAGACAGCAATATTGATATTATTTTTCCTTTTTCCCACATTCCGATAACATCACTAGTGGCCAAAACGTGTATTGAAATGAATGAACACTGCAAACTGGAGGACGGCTGCATATGTGACGACAAAAGCGGAAAAATGGCTACAAAAGGTACACATTGATATATAAAATAAACAGGGCAGTCGGATCGAGTTCCCGAAATTAAATCGGAAAAATATTATACGGAATTTCCAAATTTTTTGAAATCCCCAACTAAAACATTTCGGCATTGCTATAATATGAGAGCAATATTAATTTCGTTTCCATTCTCCCTCACTCCGATAACATCACAAGTGGCCAAAACCTGTAGTGAAATGGAGGAACACTGCAAACTGGAGGACGGCTGCATATGTGACGACAAAAGCGGAAAAGTGACTACAAAAGGTACGCGTTGATTTCTAAAATAAACAGGGCAGTCCGATCGAGTTCCCGAAATAAATCGTAAAAAAATTATACCGAATTTCCTAACTCGTTGAAATATCCAACTAAAACATTTTGGCATTGCGGTAATATGACAGAAATATTTTTTGTTTCCATTCTCCCTCATTCCGATAAGATCACTAGTGGTCAAAACGTGTATTGAAATGGAGAAACACTGCAAACTGGAGGACGGCTGCATATGTGACGACAAAAGCGGAATAATGACTACAAAGGGTACACATTGATTTCCAAACAGGGCAGTCCGATCGAGGTCCCGAAATTAAATCGTAACAATGATACGGAATTTCCTATTTTTTGAAATCTTCAACTAAAACATTTCGACATTACTATTATAAGCAAGCAATATTGATTTTATTTTTCCTTTTTCCCACATTAATTACATCCCTAGTGGCCAAAACGTGTATTGAAATGGAGGAACACTGCAAACTGGAGGACGGCTGCATATGTGACGACAAAAGCGGAAAAATGACTACAAAAGGTACGCGTTGATTTATAGAATAAACAGGGCCGTCCGATCGAGTTCCCGAAATTAAATCGTAAAAATATTATACGGAATTTCCTAATTCTTTGAAATCCCCAACTAAAACATTTCGGCATTGCTATAATATGACAGCAATATTTTTTTTCTTTCCATTTTCCCTCATTCCGATAACATCACTAGTGGCCAAAACGTGTAGTGAAATGGAGGAACACTGCAAACTGGAGAACGGCTGCATATGTGACGACAAAAGCGGAAAAGTGACTACAAAAGGTACGCGTTGATTTCTAAAATAAACAGGGCAGTCCGATAGAGTTCCCGAAATAAATCGTAAAAAAAGTATACCGAATTTCCTAACTCTTTGAAATATCCAACTAAAACATTTCGGCATTGCTGTAATATGACAGAAATATTTTTTGTTTCCATTTTCCCTCATTCCGATAACATCACTAGTGGTCAGAACATGTAATGAAATGGAGGAACACTGCAAACTGGAGGACGGCTGCATATGTGACGACAAAAGCGGAAGAATGACTACAAAAGGTGCACATTGATTTCCAAAGGGCAGTCCGATCGAGGTCCCGAAATTAAATCGTAACAATGATACGGAATTTCCTATTTCTTTGAAATCTCCAACTAAAATATTTCGGCATTACTATTATAAGCCAGCAATATTGATTTTATTTTTCCTTTTTCCCACATTCCGATAACATTCCTAGTGGCCAAAACGTGTATTGAAATGGAAGGAACACTGCAAACTGGAGAACGGCTGCATATGTGACGACAAAAGCGGAAAAGTGACTACAAAAGGTACGCGTTGATTTCTAAAATAAACAGGGCAGTCCGATCGAGTTCCCGAAATTAAATCGTAAGCAATCATAAGGAATTTCCTATTTCTATGAAATCTTCAAATAAAACATTTGGGCATTGCTATAATATGACAGCAATATTTTTTTGTTTCCATTTTCATTCATTCCGATAACGTCACTAGTGGCCAAAACGTGTATTGAAATGGAGGAACACTGCAAACTAGAGGACGGTTGCATATGTGACGACAAAAGCGGAAAAGTGACTACAAAATGTACGCATTCATTTATAAAGTAAACAGGGCAGTCCGATCGAGTTCCCGAAATTAAATCGTAAACAATCATAAGGAATTTCATATTTTTTGAAATCTTCAACTAAAACATTTCGGCATTGCTATAATATGACAGCCAAAATTTTTTTCCATTCTCCCTCATTCCGACATCACTAGTGGCCAAAACGTGTATTGAAATGAAGGAACAGTGCAAACTAGAGGACGGCTGCATATGTGACGACAAAAGCGGAAAAGTGACTACAAAAGGTACGCATTGATTTATAAACTAAACAGGGCAGTCCGATCGAGTTCCCGAATTTAAATCGCAAAAAAATTATACAGAATTTCCTATTTCTTTCAAATCTTCAAATAAAACATTTCGGCATTGCTATAATATGACAGCAATATTTTTTTGTTTCCATTTTCATTCATTCCGATAACATCCCTAGTGGCCAAAACGTGTATTGAAATGAAGGAACACTGCAAACTAGAGGACGGCTGCATATGTGACGACAAAAGCGGAAAAGTGACTACAAAAGGTACGCATTGATTTATTAAGTAAACAGGGCAGTCCGATCGAGTTCCCGAAATTGAATCGTAAACAATCATAAGGAATTTTCTATTTCTTGGAAATCTTCAAATAAAACATTTGGGCATTGCATAATATGACAGCAATATTTTTTTTGTTTCCATTTTTATTCATTCCGATAACGTCACTAGTGGCCAAAACGTGTATTGAAATGGAGGAACACTGCAAACTAGAGGACGGTTGCATATGTGACGACAAAAGCGGAAAAGTGACTACGAAAGGTACGCATTCATTTATAAAGTAAACAGGGCACTCCGATCGAGTTCCCGAAATTAAATCGTAAACAATCATAAGGAATTTCCTATTTTTTGAAATCTTCAACTAAAACATTTCGGCACTGCTATAATAAGACAGCAATATTGATATTATTTTTCCTTTTTCCCACATTCCGATAACATCACTAGTGGCCAAAACGTGTATTGAAATGAATGAACACTGCAAACTGGAGGACGGCTGCATATGTGACGACAAAAGCGGAAAAATGGCTACAAAAGGTACACATTGATTTATAAAATAAACAGGGCAGTCGGATCGAGTTCCCGAAATTAAATCGGAAAAATATTATACGGAATTTCCAAATTCTTTGAAATCCCCAACTAAAACATTTCGGCATTGCTATAATATGACAGCAATATTATTTTCGTTTCCATTTTCCCTCATTCCGATAACATCACAAGTGGCCAAAACCTGTAGTGAAATGGAGGAACACTGCAAACTGGAGTACGGCTGCATATGTGACGACAAAAGCGGAAAAGTGACTACAAAAGGTACGCGTTGATTTCTAAAATAAACAGGGCAGTCCGATCGAGTTCCCGAAATAAATCGTAAAAAATTATACCGAATTTCCTAACTCGTTGAAATATCCAACTAAAACATTTCGGCATTGCGGTAATATGACAGAAATATTTTTTGTTTCCATTCTCCCTCATACCGATAACATCACTAGTGGTCAAAACATGTATTGAAATGGAGAAACACTGCAAACTGGAGGACGCCTGCATATGTGACGACAAAAGCGGAATAATGACTACAAAAGGTACACATTGATTTCCAAACAGGGCAGTCCGATCGAGGTCCCGAAATTAAATCGTAACAATGATACGGAATTTCCTATTTTTTGAAATCTTCAACTAAAACATTTCGACATTACTATTATAAGCAAGCAATATTGATTTTATTTTTCCTTTTTCCCACATTCCGATAACATCCCTAGTGGCCAAAACGTGTATTGAAATGAAGGAACACTGCCAACTAGAGGACGGCTGCATATGTGACGACAAAAGCGGAAAAAGTGACTACAAAAGGTACGCATTGATTTATTAAGTAAACAGGGCAGTCCGATCGAGTTCCCGAAATTGAATCGTAAACAATCATAAGGAATTTTCTATTTCTTGGAAATCTTCAAATAAAACATTTGGGCATTGCATAATATGACAGCAATATTTTTTTTGTTTCCATTTTTATTCATTCCGATAACGTCACTAGTGGCCAAAACTTGTATTGAAATGGAGGAACACTGCAAACTAGAGGACGGTTGCATATGTGACGACAAAAGCGGAAAAGTGACTACGAAAGGTACGCATTCATTTATAAAGTAAACAGGGCACTCCGATCGAGTTCCCGAAATTAAATCGTAAACAATCATAAGGAATTTCCTATTTTTTGAAATCTTCAACTAAAACATTTCGGCACTGCTATAATAAGACAGCAATATTGATATTATTTTTCCTTTTTCCCACATTCCGATAACATCACTAGTGGCCAAAACGTGTATTGAAATGAATGAACACTGCAAACTGGAGGACGGCTGCATATGTGACGACAAAAGCGGAAAAATGGCTACAAAAGGTACACATTGATTTATAAAATAAACAGGGCAGTCGGATCGAGTTCCCGAAATTAAATCGGAAAAATATTATACGGAATTTCCAAATTCTTTGAAATCCCCAACTAAAACATTTCGGCATTGCTATAATATGACAGCAATATTATTTTCGTTTCCATTTTCCCTCATTCCGATAACATCACAAGTGGCCAAAACCTGTAGTGAAATGGAGGAACACTGCAAACTGGAGTACGGCTGCATATGTGACGACAAAAGCGGAAAAGTGACTACAAAAGGTACGCGTTGATTTCTAAAATAAACAGGGCAGTCCGATCGAGTTCCCGAAATAAATCGTAAAAAATTATACCGAATTTCCTAACTCGTTGAAATATCCAACTAAAACATTTTGGCATTGCGGTAATATGACAGAAATATTTTTTGTTTCCATTCTCCCTCATTCCGATAACATCACTAGTGGTCAAAACGTGTATTGAAATGGAGAAACACTGCAAACTGGAGGACGGCTGCATATGTGACGACAAAAGCGGAATAATGACTACAAAAGGGTACACATTGATTTCCAAACAGGGCAGTCCGATCGAGGTCCCGAAATTAAATCGTAACAATGATACGGAATTTCCCTATTTTTTGAAATCTTCAACTAAAACATTTCGACATTACTATAATAAGACAGCAATATTGATATTATTTTTCCTTTTTCCCACATTCCGATAACATCACTAGTGGCCAAAACGTGTATTGAAATGAATGAACACTGCAAACTGGAGGACGGCTGCATATGTGACGACAAAAGCGGAAAAATGACTACAAAAGGTACACATTGATTTATAGAATAAACAGGGCCGTCCGATCGAGTTCTCGAAATTAAACCGTAAAAATATTATACGGAATTTCCTAATTCTTTGAAATCCCCAACTAAAACATTTCGGCATTGCTATAATATGACAGCAATATTGATTTCGTTTCCATTTTCCCTCACTCCGATAACATCACAAGTGGCCAAAACCTGTAGTGAAATGGAGGAACACTGCAAACAGGAGGACGGCTGCATATGTGACGACAAAAGCGGAAAAGTGACTACAAAAGGTACGCGTTGATTTCTAAAATAAACAGGGCAGTCCGATCGAGTTCCCGAAATAAATCGTAAAAAATTATACCGAATTTCCTAACTCGTTGAAATATCCAACTAAAACATTTTGGCATTGCGGTAATATGAGAGAAATATTTTTTTGTTTCCATTCTCCCTCATTCCGATAACATCACTAGTGGTCAAAACGTGTATTGAAATGGAGAAACACTGCAAACTGGAGGACGGCTGCATATGTGACGACAAAAGCGGAATAATGACTACAAAGGGTACACATTGATTTCCAAACAGGGCAGTCCGATCGAGGTCCCGAAATTAAATCGTAACAATGATACAAAATTTCCTATTTTTTGAAATCTTCAACTAAAACATTTCGACATTACTATAATAAGACAGCAATATTGATATTATTTTTCCTTTTTCCCACATTCCGATAACATCACTAGTGGCCAAAACGTGTATTGAAATGAAGGAACACTGCAAACTAGAGGACGGCTGCATATGTGACGACAAAAGCGGGAAAAGTGACTACAAAAGGTACGCGTTGATTTCTAAAAAATTACACCATCTCCTGCTAAAGGGAACCATGTGTAGATGTGAAGCGGCGGGCGCTAACGCTTACATTGGCGGTGGCGTTGACGCTGGTGCTCATCGCAGCGTTGTGCAGGACAAAAAACTGGGGAGGCGCAAAGCACGCAGTGATGGAGCGGTGTTTCCTGCTGGAACATGCCGATCGCTGCTAATGGGCAATGAGAGACAGAAGACTCCTACTGGACACAGAGACCCGCAGTCCGCTTTTAGTTAACGCGGACGCTGCGAATTTTTATTGTTCAACAACGCACTGGAGAAATCTCCCACCGGCACCACCTTTGGAGGTCAAGATCCATTGCCATATATACGGGGTGGCCAGTGAACGGTTGTGCAGCGCGAGCAGTCGGTTTTTTCAACCAAGAAACTCGCTAGCAGACGCTGCCTGCGTCGTCGTCGCGAGGCGAGAGAGGGGGGGGAGCGAAGGGGAGGAGAGAGAGAGAGGGGGCGACGCGCATGCGCAGTGGGAGTGTGGACGCCACGGGCAGGGATGCCTAGAGGAGAGAGGGGGGAGCATAGGAGAGGAGAGAGAGGGGGGGGGACGCGCATGCGCAGTGGGAGTATTGACGCCGCGGGCAGGGATGCCTAGAGGAGAGAGGGGGGGAACGTAGGAGGGGAGAGAGGAGGGGGAGGCGCATGCAGAGTGAGGGTGCGGTTGCCGCGGGGATGGATGCCTAGAGGAGAGAGAGAGGGGGAGAGGAGGTTTTTTATTTTTATTTTTTTTAAAGGTTTGCGCATGCACAGTAAGGGTGGTCACGCCGGCACACCACCACCACCACCACCACCGGATTAAGCTTTGCCATAAGATGATTCACATCTAATA
The DNA here is from genome assembly GCA_030522465.1 of Rhipicephalus appendiculatus. Taxonomy (NCBI): domain Eukaryota; kingdom Metazoa; phylum Arthropoda; class Arachnida; order Ixodida; family Ixodidae; genus Rhipicephalus; species Rhipicephalus appendiculatus. Next base: position 67,790 of record JALIZH010027077.1, read on the forward strand.
AACGGGGCAGTCCGATCGAGTTCCCGAAATAAATCGTAAAAAAGTATACCGAATTTCCTCACTCTTTGAAATATCCAACTAAAACATTTCGGCATTGCTGTAATATGACAGAAATATTTTTTTTGTTTCCATTCTCCCTCATTCCGATAACATCACTAGTGGTCAAAACATGTATTGAAATGGAGGAACACTGCAAACTGGAAGGACGGCTGCATATGTGACGACAAAAGCGGAATAATGACTACAAAAGGTACACATTGATTTCCAAACAGGGCAGTCCGATCGAGGTCCCGAAATTAAATCGTAACAATGATACGGAATTTCCAATTTCTTTGAAATCTCCAACTAAAACATTTCCGCATTACTATTATAAGCCAGCAATATTGATTTTATTTTTCCTTTTTCCCACATTCCGATAACATCCCTAGTGGCCAAAACGTGTATTGAAATGAAGGAACACTGCAAACTAGAGGACGGCTGCATATGTGACGACAAAAGCGGAAAAGTGGCTACAAAAGGTACGCATTGATTTATAAAGTAAACAGGGCAGTCCGATCGAGTTCCCGAAATGAAATCGGAAAAATATTATACAGAATTTCCAAATTCTTTGAAATCTTCAACTAAAACATTTCGGCATTACTATAATAAGACAGCAATATTGATATTATTTTTCCTTTTTCCCACATTCCGATAACATCACTAGTGGTCAAAACGTGTATTGAAATGGAGGGAAGCTGCAAACTGGAGGACGGCTGCATATGTGACGACAAAAGATGGTCGCCAACACGGTTTCCGACTAGGAGTTTCCACGACAACACAAGTACTTGAGAGCATTCACGACTTCGCCACAGCATTAGATAAATCTGGTCAGGTCGATATCATATTCCTCGACTTCGAGAAAGCTTTTGACCGCGTATCACACTGTAAACTTCTTTTAAAACTAAAGCCTATTCTTAAAAACGATTCCATTCTTGCATGGATTGCCGCTTACTTATCCTGTAGACAACAGTCAGTGTCCATCGATGATGTCAGCTCTGATTCTGCTTCCGTCCACTCTGGCATTCCCCAAGGTTCCGTTCTTGGGCCATTACTCTTTTTCATCTTTATAAACGACATCGCTCAAGACATACCGGCAAAAATCCGTTTATTTGCCGACGACTGTATCTTATATAACGAAATCCGCAGCTTTGACGATCAGGTTTCTCTTAACCAATCATTAGCCCAAATTCAAAACTGGTGTACCTCGTGGCAGATGCAGAACAACCACAGCAAAACGGTAACAATGACAATCACGCGTAAAAACAATCCACTGAGTTTTACTTATAGTATCAGCGGGAATAACCTATCTGCAGTTTCCAATTACAAATACTTAGGCGTTGTCATTTCAGCTGATCTCCGATGGAATGATCACGTTACCTACATACACCAGAAGGCCATGCGCCAACTAGGATACTTGCGGCGAACACTTTCCAAGGCTTCAAGAGATGTAAAGCTTTTGGCTTATAAAACCTACATAAGACCAACACTAGAATATGCTGCCGCAGTATGGGATCCGCACACAAATTCAAATATAAGCAAACTAGAAAATATTCAGAGAAAAAGGCAGCTAGGTTTATTTTTAATTCGTACAGTTGGAAAATTTCCCCAAGCGCTCTTCTAATATCAGCAAATCTAGAATCCCTACAAGTTAGACGCTATCGCGAAAGGCTAAAAATATTTTATATGCTATACCATGACAAGCTCGGAATCCGCAAAAACATGTACTTGAAACCACTCGCACACCGTTCCACTCGATCTTTCCACTCCAAAAAAGGTCAGCGAAATTTCATGCAAAACTAACTCTTACATGAATTCTTTTTTCCCCCGTACCATCCGAGATTGGAACCGCTTGCCCAGAGAAATAATCGAGTGCCCTTCTGTTTCCGCTTTCATTGCCGCACTTCGGAGGACGAAATGATAGCACAATTATTGCCAGTGCTGTAGCAACGTGTCACAAAAACGTCACCCGCATATCTTGGTTATCTTTGCTTGCTTTTCTGTTGTTTTTCTCTTTTGATAATACGGAGTGCGCTAAAATGTAAAACGCTATAAACAGAAACTTGTTCCTTTTTTTTCTTTTTTTTATAGTCATTGCAAAAGTGAAGTAATGAACTGTGTGAAAGCGTCCCTACCTATATTTGTATACTGAATGCGTGTCGCTACAAATTGTATTATTGCATGCAGTGCCGTACTCGACACACCAGCTGACTTTTTCTGTTGTTTTCTTAGTTCCTGAGCTCTCTTTTGTTATTCACGTGCATTGTACTGAAAATGTAACCACTCCACTTCTGTTCAAGGCCTGGAAATTCAGGCCAGCAGTATTCAATAAATAAATAAATAAATAAAAGCGGAATAATGACTACAAAAGGTACACATTGATTTCCAAACAGGGCGGTCCGATCGAGGTACCGAAATTAAATCGTAACAATGATACGGAATTTCCTATTTCTTTGAAATCTCCAACTAAAACATTTCGGCATTACTATTATAAGCCAGCAATATTGATTTTATTTTTCCGTTTTCCCACATTCCGATAACATCCCTAGTGGCCAAAACGTGTATTGAAATGAAGGAACACTGCAAACTAAAGGACGGCTGCATATGTGACGACAAAAGCGGAAAAGTGACTACAAATGGTACGCATTGATTTATAAATTAACAGGGATGTCCGATCGATTTCCCGAAATTAAATCGTAAAAAAATTACAGAATTTCCTATTTCTTTGAAATCTTGAAATAAAACATTTCGGCATTGCTATAATATGACAGCAATATTTTTTGTTTCCATTTTCATTCATTCCGATAACGTCACTAGTGGCCAAAACGTGTATTGAAATGAAGGAACACTGCAAACTAGAGGACGGCTGCATATGTGACGACAAAAGCGGAAAAGTGACTACAAAAGATACGCATTCATTTATAAAGTAAACAGGGCAGTCCGATCGAGTTCCCGAAATTAAGTCGTAAACAATGATACGGAATTTCCAATTTCTTGGAAATCTCCAATTAAACATTTCGGCATTACTATACTAAGACAGCAATATTGATTTTATTTTTCCTTTTTTTTCACATTCCGACAACATCACTAGTGGCCAAAACGTGTATTGAAATGAAGGAACACTGCAAACCGGAGGACGGCTGCATATGTGACGATCAAAGCGGAAAAGTGACCACAAAAGGTACGCATTGATTTATAAAGTAAACAGGGCAGTCCGATCGAGTTCCCGAAATGAAATCGTAAAATTAATATACAGAATTTCCTAATTACTTTGAAATCTCGAACTAAAACATTTCGACATTGCTATATTAAGACAGCAATATTTTTTTGTTTCCATTTTCATTCATTCCGATAACGTCACTAGTGGCCAAAACGTGTATTGAAATGAAGCAACACTGCAAACTGGAGGACGGCTGCATATGTGACGACAAAAGCGGGAAAATGACTACAAAAGGTACATATTCATTTTTAAAGTAAAAAGGGCAGTCCGATTGAGTTCCCGAAATGAAATCGTAAAAATATACAGAATTTCCTAATTCTTTGAAATCTCCAACTAAAACATTTCGGCATTGCTATAATATGACAGCAATATTTTTTTTCCATTCTCCCTCATTCCGACATCACTAGTGGCCAAAACGTGTATTGAAATGAAGGAACACTGCAAACTAGAGGACGGCTGCATATGTGACGACAAAAGCGGAAAAGTGACTACAAAAGGTACGCATTGATTTATAAACAAAACAGAGCAGTTCGATCGAGTTCCCGGAATTAAATCGTAAAAAAAATTATACAGAATTTCCTAACTCTTTGAAATCTCCAACTAAAACATTTCGGCATTGCTGTAATATGACAGCAATATTTTTTTTTGTTTCCATTTTCCCTCATTCCGATAACATCACTAGTGGCCAAAATGTGTAGTGAAATGGAGGAACACTGCAAACTGGAGGACGGCTGCATATGTGACGACAAAAGCGAAGAAGTGACTACAAAAGGTACGCGTTGAATTCTAAAATAAACAGGGCATTCCGATCGAGTTCCCGAAATTAATCATAAAAAATTATACCGTATTTGCTAACTCTTTGAAATATCCAACTAAAACATTTCGGCATTGCTGTAATATGACAGAAATATTTTTTTGTTTACATTCTCTCTCATTCCTATAACATCACTAGTGGTCAAAACGTGTATTGAAATGGAGGAACACTGCAAACTGGAGGACGGCTGCATATGTGACGACAAAAGCGGAATAATGACTACAAAAGGTACGCATTGATTTCTAAACAGGGCAGTCCGATCGAAGTCCCGAAATGAAATCGTATTAATGATACGGAATTTCCTATTTCTTTGAAATCTCCAGCTAAAACATTTCGACATTACTATTATAGGCCAGATATATTGATTTTATTTTTCATTTTTCCCACATTCCGATAACATCACTAGTGGCCAAAACGTGTATTGAAATGAAGCCACACTGCAAACTGGCGGACGGCTGCATATGTGACGACAAAAGCGGAAAAATGACTACAAAAGGTACACATTGATTTCTAGAATAAACAGGGCCGTCCGATCGAGTTCCCGAAATGAAATCGTAAAAAATTATACGGAATTTACTAATTCTTTGAAATACCCAACTAAAACATTTCGGCATTGCTATAATATGACAGCAATATTTTTTTGTTTCCATTTTCATTCATTCCGATAACGTCACTAGTGGCCAAAACGTGTATTGAAATGAAGGAACACTGCAAACTAGAGGACGGCTGCATATGTGACGACAAAAGCGGAAAAGTGACTACAAAAGGTACGCATTCATTTATAAAGTAAACAGGGCAGTCCGATCGAGTTCCCGAAATTAAATCGTAAACAATGATACGGAATTTCCTAACTCTTCGAAATCTTCAACTAAAAAATTTCGGCATTACTATAATAAGACAGCAATATTGATTTTATTTTTTCCTTTTTTACACATTCCGACAACATCACTAGTGGCCAAAACGTGTATTGAAATAAAGCAACACTGCAAACTGGAGGACAACTGCATATGTAACGACAAAAGCGGAAAAGTGACTACAAAAGGTACGCATTGATTTATAAAGTAAACAGGGCAGTCCGATCGAGTTCCCGAAATGAAATCGTAAAAATATTATACAGAATTTCCTAATTTTTGAAATCTCCAACTAAAACATTTAGGCATTGCTATATTATGACAGAAATATTTTTTTTGTTTCCATTCTCCCTCATTCCTATAACATCACTAGTGGTCAAAACGTGTATTGAAATGGAGGAACACTGCAAACTGGTGGACGGCTGCATATGTGACGACAAAAGCGAAATAATGACTACAAAAGGTACGCATTGATTTCTAAACAGGGCAGTCCGATCGAGGTCCCGAAATTAAATCGTAACAATGAGACGGAATTTCCTATTTCTTTGAAATCTCCAACTAAAACATTTCGACATTACTATTATAAGCCAGCATTATTGATTTTATTTTTCCTTTTTCCCACATTCCGATAACATCACTAGTGGCCAAAACGTGTATTGAAATGAAGCCACACTGCAAACTGGAGGACGGCTGCATATGTGACGACAAAAGCGGAAAAGTGACTACAAAAGGTACGCATTGATTTATAAAGTAAACAGGGCAGTCCGATCGAGTTGCCGAAATGAAATCGTAAAAATATTATACAGAATTTCCTAATTTTTGAAATCTCCAACTAAAACATTTCGACATTGCTATATTATGACAGCAATATTTTTTTGTTTCCATTTTCATTCATTCCGATAACGTCACTAGTGGCCAAAACGTGTATTGAAATGAAGGAACACTGCAAACTAGAGGACGGCTGCATATGTGACGACAAAAGCGGAAAAGTGACTACAAAAGGTACGCATTCATTTATAAAGTAAACAGCGCAGCCCGATCGAGTTCCCGAAATTAAATCGTAAACAATGATACGGAATTTCATATTTCTTTGAAATTTCCAACTAAAACATTTCCGCATTACTACAATAAGACAGCAATATTGATTTTATTTTTCCTTTTTCCCACATTCCGATATCATCACTAGTGGCCAAAACGTGTATTGAAATGAAGCCACACTGCAAACTGGAGGACGGCTGCATATGTGACGACAAAAGCGGAAAAATGACTACAAAAGGTACACATTTATTTATAAAGTAAACAGGGCAGTCCGATCGAGTTCCCTCACTTATATCGTAAAAAAAATTATACGGAATTTCCTAATTCTTTGAAATCTCCAACTAAAACATTTCAGCATTGCTATAATATGACAGCAATATTTTTTGTTTCCATTTTCACTGATTCCGATAACGTCACTAGTGGCCAAAATGTGCGTTGAAATGAAGGAACACTGCAAACTAGAGGACGGCTGCATATGTGACGACAAAAGCGGAAAAGTGACTACAAAAGGTACGCATTGATTTATAAAGTAAACAGGGCAGCCCGATCGAGTTCCCGAAATTAAATCGTAAACAATGATACGGAATTTCCTATCACTTTGAAATCTCGAACTAAAATATTTCGGCATTACTCTAATAAGACAGCAATATTGATTTTATTTTTCCTTTTTCCCAATTCTGATAACATCACTAGTGGCCAAAACGTGTATTGAAATGAAGCAACACTGCAAACTGGAGGACGGCTGCATATGTGACGACAAAAGCGGAAAAAGGACTACAAAAGGTACACATTTATTTATAAAGTATACAGGGCAGTCCGATCGACTTCCCGAAATGAAATCGTAAAAATATTTTAAAAAATTTCATATTTCTATGAAATCTCCAACTAAAACATTTCGGCGTTACTATTATAAGCCAGCAATATTGATTTTATTTTAACCTTTTTCCCACATTCCGATAACATCACTAGTGGCCAAAACGTGTATTGAAATGGAGGAACTCTGCAAACTAGAGGACGGCTGCATATGTGACGACAAAAGCGGAAAAGTGACTACAAAAGGTACGCATTGATTTATAACGTAAACAGGCCAGCCCGATCGAGTTCCCGAAATTAAATCGTAAACAATGATACGGAATTTCCTATTTCTTCGAAATCTGCATCTCAAACATTTCGGCATTGCTATAATATGACAGCAACATTTTTTTGTTTCCATTTTCCCTCATTCCGATAACATCACTTGTGGCCAAAACATGTATTGAAATGGAGGAACACTGCAAACTGGAGGACGGCTGCATATGTGACGACAAAAGCGGAAAAATTATTACAAAAAGTACACATTGATTTATAAAGTAAACAGGGCAGTCCGATCAACTTCCCGAAATTAAATCGTAAAAAAAAGTTATACAGAATTTCCTAACTCTTTGAAATCTGCATCTCAAACATTTCGGCATTGCTATAATATGACAGCAACATTTTTTTGTTTCCATTTTCCCTTATTCCGATAACATCACTAGTGGCCAAAACATGTATTGAAATGGAGGAACACTGCAAACTGGAGGATGGCTGCATATGTGACGACAAAAGCGGAAAAGTGACTACAAAAGGTACCCATGCTTTTCTAAAGTAAACAGGGCACTCAGATCGAGTTCCCGCAATTAAATGTTAAATCATGATACGGAATTTCCTAATTGATTGATATCCCCAACTGAAATAATTCTGTATTGATATAATATGACAGCAATATCTATTTTATGTTTTCATTTTCTTTCATTCCGATAACATCACTAGTGGCCAAAACGTGTATTGAAATGGAGGAACACTGCAAACTGGAGGACGGCTGCATATGTGACGACAAAAGCGGAAAAGTGACTACAAAAGGTACGCAATCATTGCTAAAGTAAACAGGGCAGTCCGACCGAGTTCCCGAAATTAAATCGTAAAAAAAATTATACGGAATTTCCTAATTCATTGAAACCTCAAACAAATACAGTTCGGCATTGCTATAATATGACAGCAATATTTTTTTTGTTTCCCTTCTCCCTCATTCCGATAACATCACTAGTGGCCCTAGATAGTAATGAAATGAAGGAACACTGCAAACTGGAGGACGGCTGCATATGTAACGATAAAACCGGAAAAAGTTAGTACAAAAGTTGCGCAGTAATTTTTTTGCAGGCGCAGCACTCCGAACACAACGGTTAAAGGTTATAGCAAGAAAAGACTGGCAGCTAAATTGTACACCTAATTACTCAGCTTTCTGCAGCCTTCGTTTTTGTCCATCTATGTATCTTTTTTAAGAAGCCGAAATCATTCTCTTCCATGAAAGGGTTTATGTGTCACGATTTTAAGGGGCTTTTCCAAGTAATCGTAGAATGGCTTCGTTGAGCATATTATTTACAATATCATTGTTGGAACAAAAGATTCAGGTTTAGAAGCTTCGAAAGAGCTCATTGCCTCACGAATCAAGTGCCGCAATTTTTTTTTAATCTGTTAAGCAAGAACGGAGTTATGGTCCGCTTATGCTAGCAGCAAGCATGCATAACGACGAAAGCGCAGGCCTCCGACGCCCGCCCGAAAGCTTTCCAAGATGCTCGGCAAACTTCGGCGGTGAGGCGGCCTCTTTACGCGATCCAATATCGCACGTGCGGAGCATGAACGTGAGACGGCGAGATTTCACGAATGTGCGCGTCAGTTGGGCTATCAATCATCTCCGCATAGTTGTTTCGTCGCGAGTTGTGAATTTAGCGTGGCAAGCTGCTCATTGATGACTGCAGCCACGCGCACAGTCTCTAGAAATGTTTTCATGAGACACTCAATATATCTAGTGTGAAAACCGCGGATCAAAAATGGAGCAAAACTCCTTAGGCTTGCAAGATGTCCGTTGTCGCAGGCGTCATCGTAGGTCCCCGTCGGAACAGCTGCGGCAGCGCTCCGAAACCCTCTCTCAGCAAGCGTATCGATCAAGGTCATGACGTCGTGCGCAGAACTGTTCGCAGAGCGTACGCAGCGCGCATACCGACCGCGCGCAGGTGTTGCCTCGGCACCGCGCCGCTGGTACCTAGAGCGTGCATGCAAGCCGTGTACAGCGCGCTGCATTGCTCGAGAGCCGCTCGTACTCAGACCGTGCAGCGCTAGCACATCGAACAATGGCGCTACACTTAGTAAAATAAAATGACGTAGACTGGCTTCCACGGAGCTTCGCTCCATCATCAGCATTCACTTCGTGGATCTGCAGTAATTTTTACTCCTCGCGCGAAGTGCCGCGCCGATGTAGTTATTGCAACCGCTCCTCCGTCGCTGATTGGCCACATCCCTCTGCGGCAGCCGGAGAACGTCGCGATTGTGGATCTCGGACCCATTCTCCAAACGGCAAGGAACGGCTGACGTGCGCGAGCGGCTTCGCTCGTTTTTTTCTATCTATCTATCTATCTATCTATCTATCTATCTATCTATCTATCTATCTATCTATCTATCTATCTATCTATCTGTCTGTCTGTCTGTCTGTCTGTCTGTCTGTCTGTCTGTCTGTCTGTCTGTCTGTCTGTCTGTCTGTCTGTCTAGCCGCCTACATCTGGGGTATGGGTGCTCTTGTGATCGCCTCCTTACCTGAAAGGACAGCCGAGTTTCACCTAAGGGAAATCACGAGTGGAAAGTTCCTCTTAGGGACTAGGGGCACTCCTCAGGGGGCGGTCCTTTCGCCTTTCTTGTTCAATGTCACCATGCGAACTCTCCCCTCCCTCCTAGAGAAAATACCGCTTATCAAGCACTCCATATACGCGGATGATATCACCATTTGGACTAACAGTGGCTCGGATGGGGAAATCACAGATGCACTACAAAAAGCGGCTGACACGGTGCAGAGCTTCGTCCGGCGTAATGGGCTTGCGTGTTCTCCTAAGAAATCCGAATTACTAATAATTAGACACAAATCTGCCAAAACTGGAACGGTGGGAGATGAGGTTACCCCCATACAGGTGATTATGGAGGACGGACCAGTCCCGCCTGTCTTAACGATTAGAGTCCTAGGAATGCTGGTGCAGCACAATACTCACAATTCTGAGGCGATAGCGAGGCTGCAAGCCACGGCCCGCCAGATATGCGGTCTGCTTCGGCGCGTAGCCACGCGACATCACGGAATGAAGGAGGGAGATCTATGCCGGCTGACCGAAGCCTTCCTGGTCAGCCGCATTGTGTACTCCTTCCCATTTTACCACCTACGCCTTTCGGATAGAGAAAAAATCGACAGCATCATACGCGCTGCATATAAGGCGGCTCTAGGACTCCCTAAGTATGCCCACACTGAAAAAATGCTCAACTTGGGCATTTACAATACTCTTGAAGAGCTTATTGAGGCTCACAAACTTGCACAGCAGGCCCGTTTATCTCGCACGGAGGCGGGTCGGCACATACTGCATAATCTGGGGTTAAACCCCCTCATGGAATCGGCAGGAAGAACTCCATTGCAGCAGGCGATTAGGCGTCGTTTGTTAGTGAAGCCAATTCCAAGGAACATGTTAGCCGGTAGACATGAGGGAAGGCGGTCTGCCAGAGCTAGGGCCCTGCAGGACAAGTATCAAAACGACAAAACAGCAGTGTACGTAGATGCAGCAAAGCAGACTGAACAGCTATATGTAGTGAGTGTAGTGACCGGAGAGCGACGAATCTTAAACACTGCCTCTGTTAAAGTTCCGTCCGCTCTAGAGGCGGAAGAAACTGCCATTGCACTGGCCATCACGAGCGCTTCTGCTCGGACGGTGATAAGCGACTCGAAACAAGCCATAACGAATTTTGCTAAAGGAAGCGTAGCCACCACTGCGGCAAGGATCCTTGGAAAGGACCGGGGCGACACACCCGTCGAGCTTATATGGGTCCCTGCGCACTCGGGGAACCTGGGGAAAGAGGAGGCGCATCGAGTGTCCCGAGGTCTAACAAACCGGGAGGTGCGCCCCTCGGGCCCCGTTTTCCCGGGTGAGGCACCGATTTCCTATAGGGACGTCACAAATTATTACAAGAACGAACGGCGGCTTTACCCCCCGCCAGATGACGACCTCATGAGAGCGCAGGCCACAATTCTACGCCGCATACAAACGCGCGCTTTCACCAGCCCTCATAGGCTGGCAATTATCACTAACGGAGAATTCGAACCTAACTGCAAAAATTGTACTCTAAATGCAATAGCTACCCAGATCACATCTTGTGGGGATGTGGGGGTTTTCCTCCTCCAAAATCACTTCTACCAGATCCCTCAAAATCAACATGGGATGCTCTCGTCAGAACTCCCGACCGGGAGAAACAGTTGGCCATTGTTTCCTGGGCTGAAAGAGTCGCTTCCCGCGTGGAGCCACGCTGAGGCGCCAGGCAGGTGACTGAGTCAAATAAAGTTGATACCACCACCTCCTTACCTAGGTGTCGACCGAAACTGGTGTGGGAGGGTAAGAGGATTTAACGAACACGAGTGTCTGGTCGTGACATGAGTAACGTGAAAATCCTGTCGCGTACGTCGTCAAATCCTTTCTTCCAGATACGTGTGGCTCATAATCGTACACCACAGGCCGCGGTACGCGGGTATGCGCCACAGGAGATTAACAATTTATATCTACCCCGAGACGGCGAGAACAGACATTAGTAACTTTAATGTGACAGCGTTAAGAAAAACCGACATCGGCAGCGGTGACCCGATGAATCCAAAGAATAAATAACAGGATCCCCGCAGGAATCGAACTCAAGCATTGTACGTGGCAGTCAGGTATTCTACCTCAGAGACACGCCATGTCTTGAAGCTGCTTTGGAAAAAGGCCCTATGCAGGCGTAATGTCGGTGCAATGTCAAATGTGGTAGCAGTGCTGGCTATCTAATTTTATAACAAAGCAATAGACATTACATACGTATTCCTATCATACAGGCGTCCCGTCGGGTTAAAGTCAATTGTGATTCTACTGTTGGCTCTGCTTTATTGGCAGTATAATAAACATAACGTTTGTATTATTCCTATGATTTTGCAAGCTATATTCAAGCGTTGTTCGACCGCGCGGAAATATGCTAACGAAGGTTGCGTATGATATTCATATCAACGCACCGCAAAGTGCGCATAGTTTCAATGATACTGACGTCTGCGTTCATGCGGGAGTGCTGACGTTACGTCAGGCAAAAAGTTCCCTTCTAAACGCCAATGTACTTAACATTCCTAGTAGGTCCACGATGTGCACGAAACTACACTTAGGAGAACACGTCGATCCATCTCATAACCTTTCTCTTAAATCCAAAAAATGCCGCAGGGACGCTTACTCGCCGACTGCTTCGTATAAAACCGATTCTCACAAGCCGTGTGATCTGCCAAATTTTTTAGGAGCTTGCTCGGCAAGCTTCTTAATCTCGCGCCTTGTCCGGCGGCGGCGGCGATGTCGGCGGCGTGTACACGCCGCTCAAGGCGCCGGCTTTCCGGTGATTTCACGAATTATCACTAGATGGTGGCGCCGCTCAAGGCGACGCACACCAATCTCGGCACGTGCGCTTCGTTTCTCTTCGCCGGGAGCTCACGCAGTGAACACTCTTGGTTACTGCTCGGCCGCATGAACACGTATATATAATGTATATAGTTCATGCATCATAAAGCAATCATCTTTAAAGGGAAACGAGTGCCCGAGCTCATCGAGGGACGCCCTTCTTGTACTTTGCAAAAGAACATCTCTTGTGCATATATGATGTATATAGTCCATCAAAATGTATATAGTGCATCCAAATGTCAATTAATAAACATTGCGTATGTAATGTATATATAACAACGTTGTTACGTTTATATATGATGGTAGGATATGTGTACGAAGGATTCGCGGGTTACCCGATCATCTCCGAGCAAGCTCCTCTAACATCATTCACTTTGTGGATATGGCGGTGATTTTTTTTTAATTTGGTCATAATTTTTTATCATTGCATGATTTCTCTTAATTTACGAGGAGATGATGCTTAACTGAATTAAAGGGCAGCAAGAATTGACGTATTATGCAGAACCGAAATTGTTTTCCTTATTTGTATCACGTTGAAAAAGCGTCATATGACATCCGAAAAATTTTATCTGAGGGTACGCATGCTACGCTTCCAATTCTACCGTATTCACGCTTCCTTCAATATGTTCAACCGCCTCTGACAATACTTGTTAACCCTGTCACACAATTATTCACGCACCTACTACTAACATTCGCTTTGGTAAGTTATTTTATAGTTGAGTACAACATCCACTTCAGTTCATATTTCAGTTTTATGTTTAAGTACAATAAGTTCAAATGATATGCATTCGTTCACTATCTAAAGGAAGTGTTTCTGCACTAAACGTGTGTTTGAATATGGATATTTGAGTATTTTAACAGCTCGTGCTATTCTGCATTCTAGATATGATAACCATATATTGCGTGAGTAATTCTTGTCTCCTTACCTTTTCTTGCACAGCTGGGGCATCGACGGTCTCCACTAAAAGCCCCCCCACAGGCACCCACATCTCCTGGTGAGTTTTCTCGTACAGTGATGCACTTTGTCATTCACTTCTAAATAGGAGAAGAGTTGGTGTGTTTTGAGTAATATTCTACCGTGAAATGAAGGAAAGAAGTGTAAACTTAAGGGCTCGTTTGCTTTGTTAAACACAATATTAATTATAACTAACCGACGATGCCTTCAGGTAGTAGGCGAGAGATTATTAGTCAGATGCCAGCTCGTAATAAGATCACAAGCTACGTGACGTCGACAGGCAAAAAAGGGAGTTCCACACTCGCCGTAATGGCAACAGGTGGCGCTGACTGACGCTGCCACGTTTAAATGCACATATATACCCTACAAAGTGGACGGGGAGATGGCCGCCACCGTAGCTCAGTGGTAGAGCATCGGACGCGTTATTCGAAGGTCACAGGTTCGGTCTCTTCCGGTGGCAAGTTATCTTTTTGTCCACTTTGCTTTCTTCACATTTATTTTAACATCCCCTATAATTTCCTTGCCATCAATGTCTGTTAGTTCTAATTAATATCTACCGTGAAATGAAGCAGCAAATTTTGCCTCAATATTTCAGCAGAAGCACGCGATACCAACGAAGTAAACATCGTGTGCAAGAAACAGCAATTGCACTAGATGTCCGCATTGCCTCTAGGAGAAAGCAGATGCCATTCCAGAACGAACATGTATAGCTGTCGTTCAAGCTGACATTAGGAAGGAAATGGGGAGACAAGGACTGTTCACGAAATGCGAGGAACAGATAAGCGGTGGTCAGTTAGAGCGACGGAATGGAGACCACGCTAAGGGCACGTAACCGATGACGGCCGAGAGTTAGATGGCGTGATGAAATTGAGAAATTTGGGGCCATACAAAGCAGGCGCAGGTCACTACGCATTTGAGGTCTTTGGAAGATACCTTCGTCCTGCAGTAGACGTAGGATATGGTGATGATTAAGCATATAGCGATGAAATATATCTCGCCAACTTAATATTGGGAATACATGTGAAATTATGTCGTCCAGCTAAATTATAGAAAGTCTACATCAAACATAACCCAGTTTTAATCTCGTTCAAGTATAACCACTTTCAATGACTACAGTTCGAGCGAATAAATCGGTCGGTCTGCCATTTCGCCAGCGCTGCTCTACACTGCGCTCTAATTTTTCTAAGCACATTTCTTGAAAGAAAGGCTTTCTTGTGGTAAACTCATGCTGTCTTCTTAACGAATGAAAAAAAAATTAGTTCTGAAATTCATCGTCTACTGGTTCAATGGGGCGAAACTAAGAGCGAAGTGTGAGGATAATGAAAAACAGGTTACATACTTGCGATATTTTTGGATGATTCAGACCACAATAAAATGCCTCGGCGAGCTTCAACAACTACCAATAAATAAATAACACTGTTGCTCGCACAATATAAAGCTTGCAGAAGAAGTTTGAGGCTCCATGGCACTTAGCAACAACAAAACTACCAGTTGGAACGACCGCTAGTGTGAAACCAAACTGTGTTTTCACGTTGCAGCTGCTGCTTCTACAGCTAAGCAAACCTCGAAACCAGCAGTCAGGCCCACGACAGGCGCCCCTGTTGGTACGTTTTAAATGCGAATGCATTTCTTAGTCGAGGGCTATGTAAGGCGTCCGTCGGTGTCCGCATCTCTCCGCTCTCACTCCCTCTCCCATAGCAACAGCTGCGGGCGCGCGCGCTTATCCTCGCCCCTAGCAACCGGAGCAGGTGGTGCGGGCGGAGTAGCGGAGAGTGAGTGGAGAGGAGGAGCGCGCTCTGGTGTGTGAGGGCGCTCGCATCGCGGGAGCTCGGCGGGAGCTCCCGCGTGTGTGGAGAGTGTAGGAGAGGGTAGGTGCAGTGCTTCGCCGCTCCTCTCGCCGTTCGCTCTCTTTCCTCCCTGCGCCCCCACTCTCCCGTCCGCTCGCTCGCACGTATATATATATATATATATATATATATATATATATATATATATATATATATATATATATATATATATATATATATATATATATATAAGCAAAAAAGTAAAAAAAACAGGCGCTGCGCCGTGCTCCCGACCGGGCTGCAGAAATAAGGCGCCTTTTTCCTTCTTCAAACCACAACCACCATATATAAATGGAGTGAAGCACGCGCGAAATGCATTCGCATTTCCTCACGATTCCCTTCGGGGAGGTGGGGGGCATTTTTTTTTAGTTATGTATCTTCTTCTTTTATTCGAAGCTGTTTACCAAACTGTACATGTTTGTAACTATTCAAATTCGTCTCGAGCACACACAATGTATATGGTTTAGAAGTATGTCAGTGAAGAAATAAACGGTCAGAAAATGTCAACTTCGTGTACCGCCTACAGCAGCCACGCAAAACGCCCGTAAAGCTGATAGTAACTACAATAATCCTTCGTAAAGAACAGAAAGAATAACCCGCATGTTTAATTAGGGTAAGGCGGGGCAAAATGAGACACGGGGCAAAACGCGACATTTTGGCTTTGCCGACCTCTATAGCCAATACAGAAAGCACTTCTCTTTGTTTCTATATTTTAGTGAGAGGTGCTGGTAGTTGTCCACCTTTTGATGCGTAAAAGTTGGTGATTGCTCACAGCGTTAGCGTGGGAAAAATTACGCGGCTGGTGTCAGTGTGTTCGTGACCCGTCAAAAAGGGGCGAAATTCTTCTCGGCCAAATTTTCGGATCCGTGCATGAAGCTACTCTGGCGTCAGTACAACAACGTAAGTATTTATATTGCTACTATATACTACTAGCTACATACCACCAAAATTTCAGTTCAATTGATGGGCGGGGCCAAAGCGGAAATTTTTTTGAATTTGGGCATGTGAGGGGGGGGCAAAACGCGACAAAAAGGCATTGATTGCCTTAGAGAGTGTCTCATTAAGTGAACCATTTACTTACACTCATTATATATTATATTTTATTGTTTAGGAAGGTTGGGACGCACAAGAGAATATCATATAAAGCTTCCTGGGAGGAAAACGACGTGAAAAAGAACTGACTGCTGTTCAGGACACCCACTCCGTTCGTGCTGCATCGAGATTTTTTCCGCGTTCCCAAGGATGCTCTCAAGAGGCGAACACAAATTTTGAAGAATCTCCAAGTCAAGCCGTTCACAAACACGTCTCGCCATCGTGTTTTCCTTCAATACCAAATTTGTGCTAGGAAATTGGAATCTAGCACAGTTTTAAATTCATCGCCTCACGAAGCCCGGTTGACGAAGCTGAGAGCCACGAAACGCCCGTGCAGTTCTGCACCAAAACGGCAAAAGGAGGCGAAGAAGATGCGTCAGATTATATCTAGCGTCCAATTGTTGAATAATCCAATGAAGTGCAAGCTTTTAGCAAAATACAACAATAGCACAAAGAAAGACTGGTGGTGTTTGATCTGCAAGTTTTGGAGCAAAACAGCACCGGATTCTGTCTGGATTCAATGCGTGGAGTGCAAGGACTGGGGTCATGAAGGCTGCGTGAGGGCCCACGGAGTTTAATTTCAAGTGCTTCTACTGCAAAAACGGAAGGGGATAAATTTTTTTTCACACTGTCTCGTTTTGCCCCGTAGGTTGGGGCAAAATGAGACATCTGGTGCATTTTTTATTTCTTTTTAAAATAAGCTTTTTAACAGTTGCAACATGGTCATATTTATGTAGCACATACCTTGTACCCAAAGGAAAGTTTCTGCATTGTCGTTTAAGGGGAAAGAGTGAAGTAAAAATAAATATTCACTATTTTCAAATTTTTGTCTCATTTTGCCCCACCTTACCCTATAGCGATTTCAAACTATCTAACGCAAGACATGTTTAATGATGCTTGACTGAAATATTGCATATAATAATCCTATCCCAGTCCTAGAAGCCGGTGGAACAGTGGCTACGGTGCTGGGCTGCTGACCCAAAAGGTCGCGGGTTCGATCGCGACCGCGGGAGTCACACTTCGATGGAGGCGAAATGGTAGAAGCCCGTGTACTGCGCGATATCAATGCACGTTAAAAAACACCAGATGTCAAAGTTTCCGCAGCCCTCCACTACGGCGTCTCTCATAATCATATCGTGGTATTGGGACCTAAAACCCCAGATATTATTATTAATAATAATCCATATCCCAATGCATGATAATGTAGTAATTTTTGTTATCCCCATCCTCTACAAACAGCTTCTTGGGATCTTTTGATTTAAAGGTGATAAGAAAATGTTGTTGTAGACCATATCTGATTCTATAAATAATGCAATAAAAAGAACGCGCGTACTTTTGAATTTTTGGTCGCACCCCCAAAATAAATCATGATATTGCAATCTCATGCTTTATGCTACCAAAAAGGCAGTCAGAATGTACTTATTTACACCGCCCCAGCATGTATCAATACTTTGTACCACGTTTCAACGTTCCTTTTTTCTTGAGATGCAGTCTATGCGTTTAACTAAAGTGAGAATATACCAGTTATTTTGTTCCAAGTTTTCTCTATTGATGCTTTCATTTTCAATACATACCTATACGTTAGCCGAGTTTTAACGATACTGCTTATATATATATAACACCCATTTATTCAGACACCTACTGGCACAAACGGTACGAGGTATAATAATGCTTTATATTTGAACTGCAATCAATTCAACATACGGGTTCACTGACTGTCTAGAGCAAGCATTTCTCCATTATTTACCGTTTTAATATCCGAATATACAAAAAAGCTTAAGCTGTCCTTAACGCGACTTGTGACAAGCATATATTGTGCGAGTAACTTTGCTTTTGCCCCTGTTTCTGGTTCAGCTCAGAAAACGACGGTCCCCACTAGTAGCAGCTCAGAAGCACAAACTCCAGGTAAGTTGCCCTATACAGTAATGCACCTTCTCTTGCATTTCTAATTAGTAGACCGATTTGTGTGTATTTGTAGATGGTGATGTAACATCGGATGAAAAGCAATATCCATCGCCCTAAATATTTCGTGTGAAGGAGGAAGACAAAGCGATGTAATCCTCGTGTGCAAAAGCAGCGAAAACAATAATTTATAAGATTCATATTGAGCTCCCCCCCCCCCCTTCCCCAAGAAACGAAAATTTTCATAAACCTATTCCAAGGAGAACTACGCTGTTCGATAAAGGACAGCTTATCATAATTATTTCCTTTCTGAACTGAGAACGTACGAAACTGCTAGATATGAGTAAAACTAGATATGAGCTTGCACAGTTTTCCTTTCACATTACCTTTGCCTTTAATGTTGTAGGATTGCGTATGACACCCACCTGACGGTTACCTTTTAAACTAGCGCTTATCATTTCGCGACTAAGATATGCAAGAACATCTCAGATATAAGAATAAAATTTATAGTGTATTTGAACTCTCTTAAAATGCATAAACACTTCTTCATATTTAATAAAACAAAATGATGCGTGGAAGTAAGACAGGATAAAACAATCAAGTTAAGTGTATGTTCTTTCTATTAGGCGTAACTTTTCTCGCCAAAGAATGCTTCAAAAGTTCATGGAATGCCATAATTGAGACTAAATTCCCAATTGAGACAAAATCCCTTTGCGAGAAATACGTTTGTATATAAATATGAAAAATCCGTGAAGACGGAATGTCGCTGGAGTCAACGTTTAAACAAGCGGTCTTAACTTCTTCAATGCAGCAACTGCCTTTCATAGCGCGTGTATTTATGTGTTTCGTACACTCTCCCCAACTGACACAGAAGAGAAGGAGAGGAGAGGGCCGAAAACGACAGCGGTGGTTGGGAAAAATATTCCATTTTAGGTTCATTCACGTATAGGGGATAGTGATGCAGAACTATCGATGGAACTATCGATACTATCGATAGTTGAGTCACTATCGAACTATCGATGGTAGAAGGAACTATCGATAGCGTTATAGAGAGTAAGTTTCATAGTACTATCGACAGTATAAAACTCGGTGTAACTTACACTGTGGTATAAAATCAACCACGCAATCTCATTGCAGCATAAACTTGATTCCCCGAGTGTGTGGTAGAGCTTACACTTGATCTAACGAAACGCAATTTTATGATGTTCCCGACCTGACGAAAAACTTTCCATCGCCCGGCAAATACACAAAGCGTTCATTGTTGTCACAAACCTGATTTAACTAATTGATTTGGCCACCAAATCCGATTTAACGAAATCTTTCCTGAAATAACTGAATGAAAAAGCTGTGATTCCTTCCTAATTTTGACCGCGACGGGTTTTTGTTAGAACGTGAGCTCTACCACTATCGCGTTAAAACATCTAGGCGCCTTAGTTAGGGCCCTAGCTTCCCTTTTATGGTGCTGCACGATGTGCCAATTCACGGAACAACGACTCGCAGCCGGTAGCATTCTTACGCACCGGATGGTGCTATAGGGGGCGGTGGTTATCGCTTCAGTTATTTCGTGGTTTATGCGTCGGATAGCACTGGTCAACGCCTCCCATCTTTCTCTTTCGCCCTTCTGACGCAGTCCACGGCATTCGTTCTCCCTGTGATCATATGTCGGTAGGCGGTCATAACTCCATGTGACCATCTACCTGGCTTGCATTGCCCGAACATTGCGTCCCTTATGTCTGGGCCGCCGTCGGGCCATCCTCGCGAAATTTGCAGACGTGCAGGCATGGGTTACTGAAACAAACAATCCCTTCAAAGTTTATGGGTGCCGCAATGTTACAATTTTAAATTTCGAAGGATCGAAGAATTTTTTTCTCGATTTTGCGAAATTCTCGACTTAATGAAAATAATTTGAGTGTCCCAATCATTTCGTTAAATTCAGTTTCAACTGTATATTGTAGATGAGGAGAAGCAGGCTGAACGGCAAGAAAGTTGACATGTTTGCATTCCTTCAGCAGAATGATTGGCTGACACATGATAATTAAGATGAACTGCTCAGGTTTAGCAGAAAGCAAGCCATTACACGTGGCGGAACTGCGCGGCTTCAAACATATATTGCATTTTTCATTTCAGATTGAAATGATCAAAAGCTAATTTTTAGTAATTGTAACGTGTAACTGCTTACTTGTTAATATGAATTTATTGATGGACATATTCCGGTATTTTGATAGCGACAATAATTCATTTCTTTCGCCAAAAGATTGCTAATAAATTAAGCGAACTGAGTAATGATGATAGCAAACTATCGCAAATGATTTGGCAATATCGCCGCCCAACAACAGCATAATTATTAAAAGCACTATTGATTGTACTATGTACAGCAATACTCCTGATGGTACTATTGATTGCACTGTCGATTATACTATCGATTGTTTACCGATAGTAGTAATATAGATAGTTTCTTTACACTAACGATAGTTTCAAGAAAACTATCGATACTATCGATAGTCCATTTACCGATAGTTCTGATTCACTAATAGGGGACGTAAATTTGAGAGCTTTTATTGTTGTTGTTGTTGTTGTTTTTTTTATTTATATATGAAAAACATGGGAAGGTAGGCTACGTAAGAGCCGGCTATCCCAACATCATGGTAGCAATATAGAAGATACATACAAAGATAAGAAAATAAAAACAATAAAAGAAAAAAATAATCAGAAGAACTATGTACATATATACAATACAGAGGGCGTGTAACGCATGACAGTCCATGGGGATAGTCCAGTTCGTCGTCGTCATCGTCGTCGTCGTTGTTGTTGTTGTTGTTGTTGTTGTTGTTGTCGTTGTCGTTGTTGTTGTTGTTGTTGTTGTTGTTGTTGTTGTTGTTGTTGTTGTTGTTGTTGTTGTTGTTGTTGTTGTTGTTGTTGTTGTTGTTGTTGTTGTTACCGTTAGTGATATCACAACTTCTTCCAGGCATATCCTACATGAATTTTCTTAGCGTTATTCTTTCTTCACCAATGCAGGCAAAACCACCCCGGCACCAAAATCTTGTGACGATATAAAAGCTGACTGCGAAAAAAAGAACA